>JAOTNS010003939.1:455000-614588 GCA_028476615.1 Culter alburnus | reverse complement strand
CATGGAGCGGAGCTCTGGATTGGAGAATGGTCTCAACAACCTCTCAGTTGAGAGACCTGAACTTATGAGCTGGGCCCCCTCAGAGGCCAAGACCATAGTTCCATAACTCCGGGCGCGAGGAGTGAAGGATCGACCTGCTTGCTGAGAGAGAAGGTCCTTCCCCTTGCATCAGAATCCCATCGGAGGCCGTCTAGCAAGGACATACAGGCGCCGTAATGGTCTCGCCCGACCTGATGTCCTTGCTAGACGGCTCTCCGATGGAGATTTGTCAGGAAGGACCTTCTCTCTCAGGCAAGCAGGTCGATCCTTCACTCCCGCCGGAGTTATGGAAACTATGGGCTTGGCCTCTGAGGGGGCCCAGCTCATAAGTTCAGGTCTCTCAACTGAGGTTGTTGAGACCATTCTCCAATCCAGAGCTCCCTCCATGAGGAAACTTTACGGCTTGAAGTGGAAATTATTCACTTCTTGGTGTGAAAATCACCAGTGGGATTCAGTTAACTGCCCCGTTGGCGAGGTGCTGGAGTTCCTGCAGGAAAGATTTTCCACAGGGCTATTTCCCCTCCACACTAAAGGTGTATGTGGCGGCCTTAGTGCTTACCATGCTCCTTTAAGTGGTGTATCTTTGGGTAGACACCTGCTTATAACTCGTTTCCTACGTGGCACTTTGAGGCCACGAGAGTACCGGCTTGGGATTTGGCCGTTGTTTTACAAGGCCTTTCTAGGCCCTTTTGAGCCTATTGAAGAAGTCCCCGAGAAGTTTCTCACACTAAAAACAGTGTTTATCCTTGCTATTACGTCTCTCAAGAGAATTGGAGACATTCAAGCCCTCTCAGTATCTCCATCATGCTTAGAATTTGCGCCCGGTATGGTCAAGGCTTTCTTGCATCCAAGAGCGGGATACATTCCTAAGGTCCTCACTAATACTTTGAGACCTATTGTGCTGCAGGCCTTCTGTCCTCTATTACAAAGTCGGACCAGGAAAAGCTTAATCTGCTGTGCCCAGTTAGGGCTTTGGATGCCTATGTCACAGAGCTGCCATGTGGAGAAAATCAACTATTTGTATGTTTCTGGTCACCTAGGAAAGGTCCCTGTATCCAAGCAGAGAATGAGCAAGTGGGTGGTCGAAGCTATCTCACATGCTTATGAGTCGGCTGGTCAGCCTTCACCTTTGGCTGTTCGAGCCCACTCTACAAGGAGTATGGCTGCCTCCAAGGCTTTACTTTCGGGTGTGTCCCTACAAGAAGTTTGTGATGCGGCAGGCTGGTCCTTACTGCACACATTCGTGAGGTTCTACGAGCTAGACCTCGGCTCCACTCCAGGGGCACAGGTGCTATCGTGATTGTGTGCGTTTCGACTTCACACGTACGGTCACTTGCTCATATGGCAACGTTGGGATTGTCGTACCCACAGCGATTGATGCAGCGTGAGTTCCCTTGAAAGGAATAGGGAATAGGGGTTCCCCTGAATAGGGAACAAGATGCTGCGTCGCCCTGCCATACACCCAGCATGACCGTAAGCACCTTGCTTCAGAATTCAGAAGCTGAATGAGTGTGTTTTCAGGTAGGCTTTACAGTTCTGGTCAGTGACGTCACCCCACTATGAAGTTCCGTCTCTCTATTGGACTGATTTCATACGCGCTTCACGACACAATCATGCAGAGCCGTTCCCACCGTGATTGACGCAGCATCTCGTTCCCTATTCAGGGAACTAAGGTTACATACATTTTCATTTAGGCACACACATGCATCGCACAGAGAAAGCGGAGAAGATTGTGCTGCGTATATACACAAACATTCAGGAGCACAGAAACCTATCAACGCTGCCCCTCAACTTTTAGTAATAAAATTGATTCGCTACTGAATTGCTACATTATATTTCTCAGCAACGAGGGGGTAACATCGCTATTTTGAAGTAAACTCTCAGCTTCATTGTTGATAGAGACGCTAAACAGACTAAACAGGGTAATTCACACACGCATCTCTCTCTCTTGAAAACTAATAATGCAATCTTACGCACTACTTATCTCTGTCTGATTCAAAGCAGCAGAATGCTAGATCTAACGAGCTGTAAGTGAAGAAAATAACCGTCATTTTCATTGTTGAGGTGTTTGTCTTGTTACTAGAACACTTGTTCATAAAAAAATAAAGTAGTACAGTAGAGTATCCCTGTATCTCCATCTCTTCCAGGTGTTCATACGTATCAGAGGATGTATGGATGTGACTGGGACGATGAGACTGGAGACTCACAAGGGTTTGATCAGTACTTATGATGGAGAGGATTTCATCTCACTGGACCTGAAGGAGCTCAGATACATCACACCTGTACCACAGGCAGAGCTAACAGTGCAGAAGTGGAATAATGACAGAACACAGCTTGAATTACTTAAACACTACTACGAGGATGAATGCGTTTACTGGCTGAAGAAGTTCTTAAATTTGTCTAAAGCTACTCTTGAGAAAGCAGGTATAGTATCAGAGTTACCAGGAGAGACAGTTGATTATTCCTTTCCTGCATGTGCAGATCCCAGATAAACCGTATTTCAACAGACAGCTTGATAAATCTATGCAGGTCAACATTAAATTAGGTTTTAGTTTAGAGCTTATTTATCCCCTTAGAGGCAATTAATTTAGAGTCGCATGGTGCTTCACATATATAACTATATACATTATACATAATATACATATATACATAATTTATTACATAAGCAAATTGCTTCAGGCACAAAAGTAAATTTTTATAACGATTTGTAGAACATCTAATTGTCCTTAAACGTCACCCCAAGGGCATCCCCTCAAAGTCCAAATGCAACAGATGTGTGCTATCTCCTATTATTTTGTGCGCCATCCTCAACATTTGCTCTTCATAGTAAGATGTAAGGCTTCGTAAGGGAACTCCCATAATTTTTAAACACATTAACAATACCTTGCAAACGATTTTGTTCTTTGTAGACATTGATGAAAACCAACAAATAAAGAAAAAGACAAAATTATTTTAACAAATGAACTGTAAAATGATCTGAGGATACCTCTCTGTAAATTGAAAGAATTAAGTTTTCTCAGCACAAACATTCTCTGATGCGACTTTTTAATAATTGCATCAGAATTTTGGTCAAACTTCAACTTATCAAAAATCATTCCTAGGTACTTATATTCCTGGACGCAGTGACTGCTGCTTAAATACGCTCATAATGATGATTGATAGGACTGAATGTTTAGGCTCCTCCTAAACCTACGTTTGGAACTACATTAAGCAGAAAGTGCATGTATTTCTTTCTCTGTTCTCAGTTTTGTTCCCTGTTCTCCATTTACTTCTAGAGCCTCCTAAAGTGTTTCTGTTGCAGAAGAACCCAGGGAATTTTATGTGTCATGTCAAGGTTTTCTCTTCAGAAACACAACCATTTCATGGAGGACGATGGGACGAGATGTAAACAATTCTTGTAAATTGGAGACTGGAGACACGCTACCAAATGAGGACGGGACCTTCCAGAGGAATCTTACCCTCTATGTCCTTTCAGACAAATGTAAGGAGAACCAGTACACTTGTGTGGTGGAGCACAAGGCTGAGAAGACTGAGAAGATTCTGACTGTGAATATGACCCAGAGGAGCAGTAAGAAACCTGATTTTTATACTTGTACGTTTTATTATTTTAGGGGTCAAACATATGAGAATGCCTTTACTTTATCTGTTGTTGTTTTAGGTTGTTTTGTTGTTGTGTTTCTGCCATATTATTCATTGTGTATTGTGCATATGTTTTTCTGTGTTCTAGAACCTGGATAGATGCTTTATATATTCTAATCATTATTATCCCTGCTTTTGTTGCACTGATTGCACTCTATGTACATAAGAACTGCAGGAGGAAATCAAAGCTCGTAAGTACTGATGACCTGTTTTGAGATATAATCCCCATCATAAGTGCAAATGTTCTTACATGTGTTTCTGTGTGTGGCAGTACAATGAAGAAGAGTCCAGTGAATGTGAACCTGTTGCTAATTCTCTAAAATGATCAAACTATTCAAATTCTGTTGGTGGTGTGTGTGAAATATGTGAATCCCATGATAATATTCTTTAAATTTACAGCATGTTACACCTCTGTTTATCTCTCTTCACAGCCAGCAAGGGGATATTCTATAAGAACACTCAAAACTTGCTGACAGAACATGAACAGGCTCTTATTTCCACTCCCTCTTAAAGATTTCCATCCTCTCCAGAAGCCTGTGGTGTATGAATGAGCAGAACCTCATGGTCCCTTCACAGAGATGCACAAAATCACTTTCCAGAACCTTTACCTTCACAGTTCCTCACCGGTGGAACATTTCCCAACTCTACCTGGACAGCCGAGTCCTTTTATAAAGTTCTTAAGACTTTAAGACTATTTTTCATGATAGTGAAAGTTCATACTTTTACCTTTTTTCCATCTCTAATCTTGAGATTTTACATCTTAGCATTTCTTTTGGAATGAATCACTTTAGCCACTTTTCAAAATTCAGGGCCAAACCGTTCTATTTTGCTTAACCGTTCTATTCCGTGCTGATCCGGCCCAGCCAGTACGGATATGGTTTGGAATGTAACGCAAATGCGTCAGTCATTAGATGCAAGAGTTTAAATGAGATGTTATGAGACTTAGAGAAACTGGCTGAAGTGACCAATCCTGAGTGGAAACATCAGTGCACATATTCTTCCACCTCAGTCTCCATGCCGAGAATGATTTGTAATCATGCTGTGCTGAACTAAGCTCAAGTGGAAATATAACTGTAACCATTTCTTTCCATTCTTAGAACCATTCTAGAACCGATTTGCCTCTAAACAACCTCATATAACCAAGATATGACCCAGTGCCATTTTTTATAAAGATACTAGAGTGCATTTTCCCAAACAGAAGTGCAGAGTTCATTTGCAGAAACAGATAACTCCATTTTCATTAACTCTCATAAATCAGGTTAGTCAGCTTTGATGAAACTACCCTCAGCTAGAGCATCTTTTCAAAGTGACTAGCAGCCTTGTCAACCTGAATACTGTGCGCTGATTTGCTAAAACAGATTATCAGTTTGTGTACACAAACAACAAGCGTTGTTTCTGCTGTAAAACGGGAACTCGCGATGCCTTAACAGTGGACAATACCGTTTTTTTTTTTTTGACAAAATGTATTTTTTTATTCAAAACGTATGTATACGTACTATGTATGTGCCTTATTTTCTTTCTGTCTTACTGTCACAGTCATGTTTAGTTTCTCCATCTTGCTTAAAGGGTTAGTTAACCCAAAAATGAAAATAATGTCATTAATACTCTCCTCATGTCATTCCAAACCTGTAAGACCTTCGTTCATCTTCAGAACACAATTAAGATATTTTGATGAAATCCAATGGCTCAGTGAACTTTATGAATCTTTTGTTTTGAATCAGTGGTTCGGATCACGTATCAAACTGCCAAAGTCACAACCCCCAGTGGTGAACCATTGAAATTTCAAAAACTATATGTAACGAAGACTCGCTCACTGAAATCACGTGACTTTGGCAGTTTGATACACACTCCGAATCACTGATTCGAAACAAAAGATTCGTAACGCTTTGAAGCTTCATGAAGCAGTGTTTTGAAATCATCACTAGATATTGTTGAATAAAGTCATTATTTTGTTTTTTTTGGCGTACAAAAGTATTCTATAATATTAAGGTTGAACCACTGTAGTCACATGATCTGTTTTTAAATATGACTTTAGTAGCTTCTGGGCATTGAAAGTGTTAATCTTGCTGGCAATGCAGGCCTCACTGAGCCATCGGATTTCAACTAAATATCTTAATTTGTGTTCTGAAGATAACAAGGTCTATGGGTGTGGAACGACATGAGGGTGAGTAATTAATGACAGAATTTTTATTTTTGAGTGAACTAACCCTTTAAGATATTAATTGATATTTGTCAAAAAAGTCCTACAAAATCTTTACTAAAACCAATGATTTTTTAGTACTGTCAAAAAATGTAAATATATTAACTACAAAAATAACCTCAATTTTTTGAATTTGTAGAAATTTGCCTCTTAATAATCTTAAGTTAAGTTATAATATTAAGTTATAAACAGATGATCCAGTCCCATTTGTACCATTTCTATGGAGATATTAGAGTGCATTTTCCCAATCAGATGTTTATATATTTATGCACATATCTTATATGTTTAAGTACTGTATATGTGCCTTATTTCCTGTGGAAAATAGGTATATATTTGTGCATATGTATATCCAATGACTAGAATCAAAGACTAGATCAAGTCAATCTGTCTGATGGTTTCTCATGGAAAGTACTTGTTGAGCTTGTGGTAAAACCCATTTCAGCCCACAGTCAACTTTAGTTGTATAGTTGTCATTTCCTTTTGTAAGTATTTTTCTAGATGTTATCCATGTTTTATGTCTCATAAAAAACAAATAAAGGATTTCAAGAACAAAAAAAAGGTATTCTTCCTCACATGAGGCTGTCAACTTCCTACCTCTACTTCCACATGGCGAAGGCAAACTCTCACAAAGAAACACATCTATTACATGTTACTAATATATATTATATATATATATATATATACACACACATTTACATTTATTTACATTTATGCATTTGGCAGACGCTTTATCCAAAGCGACTTACATTGCATTACTATACATTGTATCTGAGTGTGTATATATATATATTTTTTTTTTTTTTTTTTTTTTTTTTGATATATTTATGGTAGGAAATTACAAATATCTTCATGGAACATGTTCTTTACTCAATATCCTAATGATTTTGGCATTAAAGAAAATCGATATTTGACCCATACAATGTATTTTGGCTATTGCTACAAATATACCTGTGCAACTCATAACTGGTTTTGTGCTCCAGGGTCACATATAGAAGTAAAATTCATTATTTTTATTTATTTATTTTCATTTAACTTTTTGATACACACTGCCCTGTTACAACTTAATGTGCTGCACTATGTTCCTCCACTTTAAGACAAATAACTTTGTTGTTTGTTGTGTTTTATATTGAAGAGATTATAAGATAGATGCAGCTTTTTTGGGTTTGCATTGAATGTTCTTAGACTTTATACATAAAAATGTGTTTATGAATAAAGATTAATCAGTTGAAAGCTGTTATTTTGAGTTAGATGTCAAATGTTCTCCTCCTATTCAAATTTGACATTGAGGGGTGAATACAAATATTTGCCCCCCGGCAACTCTAGCTGCTGCTGCACATTCAATGCAATTTTAAGAAAAAACCCCCAAAAAACCTGGGGAACATTGGACACTATTAACACGACTATATGCTTGAAAACCATTCAGAAAGATTTGGACAGAAATGGGTTAACAGCATCAAAAATTGATGATAACCTGTGATCTTCACAACATTGTTCCCATCAACATGTATTCACATTGGAGATGTTTTCATCCTGTTTGTTAATCCTTTATATTTCCTGTCTTATTATATGCCTTTATTTGTGTGCTACATTAAATATAAAGCTCTATACTGTTCTTGTGAGTTCAGTCTCTATCATTAATCTATCTGTACACAATAGTTTTAATAGAGATTCACAATAAATGAATTGCTAACAGATTTTAACTCATACTTATGTCAACTCTGACAATTTTTAAACTCTTCAAATCTTGTAATTATGTCTAAAAACAATTAAGCAATTCACAAGCTGCTCTATAGAGAGATATACTGGAACCTAGTGGTTACACTGTAAGTTTTCTTTTTTTTTTTTTAACAACCAAATGGTGCTAATCTGCTTTTCAAAAATTGGATTTTGAAGGCCTTTTTATGTACAAAATTTGTATTGTTTTCAATGGAACAGATTGATAATAATTTAGCACAAATATTAATTAGTACCATAAAATTCTCTCAAAATGCAAAATAAAAAAGACAAAATATTATTGAACAAAAATATATTAAATTGATTTTACTGAAGAAGGAAAAAAAGTGACATTTCAGGTGTATAAGGAACATGAGTGTGGTTCACAAATAAGGACCGCACAAGTTCAACATTTAAACTTATAAAAGCCTTTAAACTGCTTGAAATCAGTGAAGTTACAACTTGAAAAAAATGCATTAAATTGTATATTCCAAAAGCCAAAATAATGAAAGATGCGCACATTTAAATTGTATATTTGCAGGAGCTTTTCTTCTAAAATAAAACATGTTTTGGTCACACAAGCAAGCAGGAAATCATCTGTTCTCCTGAAGATTGTCAGCCGGACTGAGATCTGGAGAAAGATTGGAAAAACTTTTGTCACTGTAGCTCTGCTTTTCATTCTGACAGATCGTCTGCTCACACTTTAGCTTCTGCAACGTAATAAAGATTAAATTTAATAAAGATTCAATGAGGATATTTTAATGACACGGTTTGTATGATCGCTGAAACAGCATGTGACCAATTCCACATCACAAATGAAAGGAAATATATATTCATCCAACAGCTGATGAAGCCTCTTGAATGAGGAATAAGAGCGGTTCAGAGAAAGATCAGGACAAAGACAAGTAAACATGAACTTACTTGCTTCATACGGACTACAGTACAAACATGAATCCTCCCATCACACACAGAAGTACATCTATGCTTCTGTAGGTCCTTAAAAACATAAAAACACAGTTTTTAGTGTTAAAAATATACTGAAATGAGAGGGAAATTAAATCAAATATTAATAAATAATACATGAAAATATTAATAAAAACTATAATAGTATATAAATAAAACTAAACACTGGTTATCTGGTGTTAATCAACCATCATAAAGGTTTAATCTGGTGTCTAAAGACTGACTGCAAGAATATTATCAAGCCATGCAATTTCTTTGAGGAACAGATCTCAACTCTGATGTCGGCTCATAGCATACAAACAAACCTGTTTTTATTGAACACGGCAATAAACTCTCTACGGATAACTGCACATTTCTATGGAAAAACACTGAGAAACTGCAGGTGGTGTTTATAATCTGGGTTCATCTGCTCGCCTGTATATAGTATGCATCATCAATAATGTGTATTTTGAATGTGATATTTTAATATCATTGTTTTCCTACATTAGTACTTGATACAAACCTGCTAAAATCACTGGCAGCGGAAGGAAAGCCTAGTTTTCTCCACCAGGGGGGTGGTCCTATAACAGTGTGATATATGGTGAAAACTGTGAATTAATAAAGAATAACCATAAAAACACTAAACCACATTATTAACAGCTTACTGTAGTTAGTCTTGATCTCATCCTCAGTCAGAATCTTCTGGATGGTTTCTCCCATGTGCTCCACCTCACAAGTGTACTGGTTCTTCTTCCACTCGTCTGGAGTAACATCAAGGGTAGATGTCTTCTGGAAGGTCTCGTCCTCATTTGGGAGAAGCTCTCCAAGATCCACATCCTCATGGTGCTCCTGTCCATTTCTTAACCAGGTAATAGTGACTCCTGATGGATAGAAACCTGTGGCATGACACATGACTACTGGAGAGGAGGGATGCTTCTGTAACAGAAACACCTGAGGAGCTGAAAAAGATTGAGATAAATGTGAGGAACATATTTCATACTTCTGATCAGATCAGTTAATGAAACTAATAAAACTAATTTTAATGAAGCCTCCATGAAAAAATAGACAAACACAAAAATTTAGTACTTAAAATTAGATTATACTGTATTGTGTCAAGTCAAGTCAAGTCACCTTTATTTAAATAGCGCTTTTTACAATGCAGATTGTGTCAAAGCAGCTTTACAGTGATAACTGGTACATAATTTTGGCTGCACAGCAGCTCTTAAAGAATAGTGTCAATGCAGGCAGATCAAAGCACTGTTGAATATCAAATGTCAAGTCAAATGTCAAGTGTCCCCAACTAAGCAAGCCAAAGGCGACAGCGGCAAGGAACCCAAACTCCATCAGGTGACATCAGGAGGCAAACAGGTCAGATGACACTTTTTTATCAAATTACATGATTACATAATATTCCCACAATGGCAGTAAATCATTCATTGATTGATTCATGATTCTCCCTATTACTATTTCTTGTTTTAAATGTTCCTTTCTAAAGCATATGGCTTATATACGTTCAAAAAGTCTCCTAGTTTTGTTGAATTGCACACACAGACCGGCCACTATGGAAGCATATTTGCAGCAATATTCAATTTGAAATGTAATATGTAAAATGGCAATGCCATTGGTTGCACATATGGTAAGTGAAATGTAAATTTAAATACAGAAATGCATTGCCATTTTGCATATTACAAGAGAACATAATGGCATATATTTTCCCCTCTCATCTCGTCTTAATTTATGTTTTTAGACTCTGGGTTTTTTTTTTTTTTTAACCCAAGTGCTGGGTTAAGCCTTTTGGGTCATTTTTAAGGGTTATTTTTTTCAGTTTGGGTAGTTTTTGTGTTACCCAGCTCCTGGGTCAGATGTAACAACCCAGCGGTTGAGTTATTTATTGCATCCTCTTCAGGAGAGAGCAGTTCTCAGCGTCATTGCATTCATGGATTTTTTGGTAAAATGCAGGTTGTGTGTAGATTTGATTTATCTATAAAATCAATACTGTTCTGCAATTAATTTAGCATTTAATTTTATGTAAAGCATACAGGGACGTGACCTAAGTGAGGGCTGCACCATGCCTTGCATAAACTTTTATTTGGAAAGGTACTAAATCTAAATAGTTTGGATAATAAAATATGTCCTCAGAGCTGTTCACAGTTTGTTAATGGGCAGGTTACAGAGTCAGTCTATCTATCTCATCTTCAGGCTATGAGTGAAATGCATGACGACAGTCTGAAGTTAGCGGTTCCCAGATTTCCAGCTTTGGCACGAGAAACCAGCGGTGTTAAGGTGGAAAATGGATGACAGAGATTGGGCAATTATACTTGAATTACTTCTAAATATTTCATTTTTACTTCTAATGTTTGTTAAATGAGTTTAAATGTAGGCAATAGTATAACCTACATATTAAAACTGGTATAAAATATGCTATACTGTAAAATATGATCGACAATAAAGGAAGTTATCATGCAAACCAGTGGTTGTGTGGAGTATTTTACAAAAGTGTAGAGGATTTAAGTTAACACGTAAGCATGAAGTAAAAAAAAAAAATTAGTAAATATGAAGTAATGAAATCAACCCATTATGCTGGGTTAGATAAACAACCCAGTTTGCAGGGTAAAATTAGCCCAACATGTGTTCTGTCCTATATTTACCCTGCGCTTGTGCTAAAAACAAGCCAAAATGGGTTGTTTTTAACCAAGTGTTTTTTAGGGGCTCCGTAAAATGCATCCAATCCATGTTTAACAAAAATGATTTCAGCAAAATCATATCAGTGCATTCATACTCATTTTAGATACTGAACAAAGCAATTATCTTAGTCACAACGTACCAGTTCTCTTTAAATCTGCTTTCCTCAAGAACTCTTTCAGCCAGTCAACACACTCATAATCAAAGTATTGTTTTAGTAAAAAATGCTGTGTTCTGTCATTATTCCACTTCTGCATTGTCTGAACTCCCTGTGCTACAGGAGTGATGTATCTGAACTCCTTCACGTCCAGAAAGATGAAATCCTGTCGATCATAACCATGCTGATCAAACCCTTGTGAGACTTCAGTCTCATCATCCCAATCACATCCATACATCCTTGATACGTATGAAGACCTGAAGAAGGTAAGGGTAAACCATGAGATCTGCTCTTTTTTTCAACGTATACAGGGTAATCCTTTGACGTTTAAAAATGCAGTACAACTCACCATGTGATTGATTGAATTGCTTCATTAGATCATGAATGTTGAGTTTATAGATCTGCTGTACTTTTTCTCTGATCTCAGTGTATTTCTTCCACAGTTCAGGTGTAAACTCCTTCATCCAGTCCTTTCTGGGAATCAGCTTCTTTGTGTCACTGTCATAATAATCAATCTGTTGATAATTCAGTGTAGTTACAGCAAAAAACTCTGGGATTCCTGCAGTCGTCTTTCCACTTATTTCAGTGTAAAAGGTGATGAAGGTGTGAGCCTCTGAACAAACAACACAAAGACATAAAGCTCTCAAACATGGTTAAACACCATAAATCATAAATAAATCATTCAGTTTTTTTCTCTTTTAATTTCAAATTAATAATTTTGCACAGATATTTTAGGTATCTGTTTGCTGTTTTTGTTGTAAACGCATATTACGCAATTTGTGCAGACTCATTAGAGGGTGAAAACACAACAGGAGCATGTTTGAGGCTTGATCTGAACATGTAATGTCTCTGATCTTGTATGCAAAGAGAATTATTGTGCTACCTACTGTATATGAGTTCAGTTTCTATTGGCTTTTAAACAGAGACACGCAAACGGGAGAGCGGGCCATAAGTTTTAAAGGGTTAAAGTTGAACCACTGCAGTCACATGCAGACTATTTTAACAATGTCTTTAATGCCTTTTGGACATCAAATGGTGCAATGATTTTGCTACCTATGTGTGATTCAGAAATCTATGGATTTCATCAAACGACTTTAGGGTGAGTAAATATGACAGAAATTTTCATTTTTGGGGCAAACTAACCCTTAAGGTCCGATCTGTGCATCTTCAAAAAAACAAAAAAATCATGCTTTTCTTGCAATAAACTGAAATAAGTTTAGGTTGAAGCACTAAAAAAACTGAAATAAAAATAAATGAAACCTAAACTGCATTATTTTAAAAAGCCATAAAATGACAAAAGCACAATAAATTAAACTAAAATGTAACATGAACATATAACAAATAAAATATAAGAATAAAAGGCAATTCAAAATAATAATAAGATTAAAGTAACACAGAGTTCAACACACGGAAGTAGCTGAAGGTCTTGCTGACAGATATTCATCGTTTAAATGATGTGAATCTCACCTGAGTAAACCAAAGGCATGCAGATGAAGAAAATGATCAACTTCATTCTGGAAGAAAATCTTTGTATCTGATACACAATTCTTCAATGCAGTCGTCGAAGTGGACTGTAAAACTGTTAAGTCTTCACAACATCTGATTCGGCAGGAAGAAGTGGTCATTAGAGGAAGCTGTGGATTGAACAAACATCACTGATGCCCTAGATACCCAACCTCAATACGGACGTTTAGAAGAAGCTTCTACTCTATAAAACACTAATTGATGAATGTGTACATCAAAATAAAAGGCAAATTTTGTTTGTTTCTTTCATTGATTTCAAGAAAGCATTTGATTCAATCTGGCATGAAGAATTATACCTTAAACTTATTGACAATGGAAAAGGGGGAAATTCTGTAATTTGATGAACTCAGTGTTCACTGGCAGCCAATGTGATGTTAAAACTGGAAACCAAAGAACTGAATTTTCCCCAGGGGGCGTGGCTGCGGTTTAAGCCCCACCCTCTTCAGCATTTACATCAACCGATTGGCCAATACATTAGAGCATGCTCTCATTCAAGGTCTCACTAGTTATAAAGTGACTTGATTCTCCTGTCAAAAAAAAAAAACACCAACCAACGGATGAAGGGCAGAATTAGGCTTGAAAGCAGTGAACGATTACATCGCTTCTTTTGTTGCACTTTGACAGAAAATTACAAACAAAAGCCGCACAATGTGGCATCGTATCAGTGCTTTATTTTCCAAGTTGTGTTGGTAACACCAGTAGCTCACAGAGTGCAACCATTTGACATCATCAACACAGAACGCACTGCACACCTAAAATGGTGTATTTAAAATAGTGCTGTCAAATCGATTATTATGTACATACACACATATATATTTACAAACTTTTATTTTTGATGTGATTAATTGCGATTAATCGATTTGACAGCACTAATTTAGAAACAAAAACAACTTTTATAAGTGGGCTGCACGTGTCCTGAAGCAAACTTATTTCGATCGCCCCCTGGTGGCTGGCTGCAGTATAGGTCATAAACCCCGACTTCTCCATGTAAACAAATGTGAAGAGAGCCAAACTACAAATATCCAATTACACTTAACATTTTTCCTAAAGATGGTTTCTGTCATTTTATGCATCTCTTATCACACTGACAAGTGCAAGTGTTTGTTTTTCCAGCAAGTTTGATTTTAATCAGTTATTTGACACTATATAAAGGGGGTGTGGCATCATGATTGATAGCTGTGCTTGTGATTGAGTCTATGGGCAGGACAACAATTTATCTGACATTATCAACAAGAAAACTATATTAACATATTTGTGATTAACACAACTTTAAGTGCCTGGAAAAGACTCTGGATTGATCATTCCAGTATAAATAACAGTGTAAACCCATCAACAGTAATCTAAATAATACATATAACGATGTCATGGTGCATACTGACAAGACATACTGCATTTATGGGAGTGGAGATCACAGTCAGCACCTGTCAAAAGATAAAACTAACAACTAAGAACTCACATACTGAACACACACTAATACACACTTACTTAAATGCCAACATACTGAGAAAATGAGTGGCTTAGCAGCAAAGAAGTGAAGATATAAGCTGTGTATGTTAGTGATTACAAATATAAATGTTTCATTTTTTTAATCTTGGCATAATGAGACAAAATGTCTAAATTGTGAGATATAAAGCAATAAAATAGATACAGTACATATTTATTTATTAAATAAAATACATTTGCAATTTTGCTTTTAAATGCAAGATATTAACTACTAATTATATTTCAAATGTCACAATTACAAGATAATAGTATTTTTTTCCATTTTTACACATACTTTACATACTTTCAGGTTTATATTTTCTTACGTACCATTTTTATTAAAAGAGAGAGAACTCCATGTCTTCTTAAATGTTTTTTTTTTTTATTACTATTAGTAATCAATGAACTTACAACTTGAAAATAAACTTTATATTTACACAAAAAGTGGCCTTTTCATTAAAAAATATATACAAATGCAAGTGGTGAAAGACAAAATCACACACAGAAGTACATCTAAAGCACCCATTACACCTGATATTAAAATAATAATATATACATATAAAATATACATCGATGCCTCTCCAGTGTGCTTTTATAGACTCAATGCCACAAATATATTCTTTTTTTGTTTGTATGGTCATGTTGTATCTTGTTTGGGAAAGCGTATGGATATTAACAACACTGAAACTTGTTTTGGTCAAGCATGCTGGAAATCTTCTGATTTCCCACATCCTGAAGATCCACAACCGCACTGGAATCTGGGGTCTGTGCAGACAATTGGAGGAAACTCTTCAGAAACTGTAAGTCATCAAGGGTAGTTCAATCAGCTGATCACCAGTTGTAGTAATATTGTTCATCGAATAAAAACCTCCATCTTAGTCTCTGCAAAGTATTGTCATAAATAGTTAATTGAGGCGATTTTAGTGACCCACTTTGTATGACCACTGAAACTGCATGTGACCATTCCCAAATCACAGTTTTTTGCACTTATGCACTGCAATTGTAAAAACAACAACAACAACAAAAAACAGCAAATTCAGCAAATCTCTTTATCTAAAATGTTGCTTGAAGACAGACATTTGGCTTTGACTGTCTTTTTAAATATAGCTTTTAATCAGTTTTAGCTTTTTTCAATTGTTGTCAATTGCATCAAATTAGTATGTGTGTATAAGAAAACAAGAACCAATTAAAGCTGCAAGCAGCAATGAAAGGGACCTTGCACCCGTGCCACTTCCTGCTACCAGCTGGTGGCGCTATGACTATAACTAAATTTTGGCATGTAGATGTGTTCAGGCCAGGGTATGTATCAAACATGAAGTTTGAGGCAGATTGGACATAGTATGTTTGAGTTACAACAACTTCCTGTTTCATGATGATAACAGCATGTTTTAGCACTCAGCTAGGTGTTGCTAGCATGTTTTAGAATGTTTGTAGCATGTTTAGCACTCCACTGCATATTTTAGTATGTTGCTAGTGCATCACAGTGTTAAACACATCACTTCCTGTTACCAGTGGGTGGCACTATTACTATAACTGAATATTGTCATGTACTGTATATGTCTTCAGGTCAGGACTTTAATAAAACATGTAAAGCTTGGAGCAGATCAGACATTGTATGCTGAGTTACAACAACTTCCTGTTTCATGGCATTAATCACATACTTTAGCACTTAGCCGAATGTTGCATGATGTAATGTTTCTAGTATGTTTGGTACTTCATGACATTTTTAAATGTGTTTCTGG
Organism: Culter alburnus; assembly: GCA_028476615.1. Classification (NCBI taxonomy): domain Eukaryota; kingdom Metazoa; phylum Chordata; class Actinopteri; order Cypriniformes; family Xenocyprididae; genus Culter; species Culter alburnus. Next base: position 598,468 of record JAOTNS010003939.1, on the reverse strand, counting down.
GAGGGAATTACAGTGTAAAGCATACCATTTCCTGTTGCCAGTTCTTTAAAGTATAACGTCTGGAAATGGCAAAAACTGGCAAAATTTTGCTGAGAAAATTCAAAATCTCACTTCCTGTTGGGTTTTCAGATTTTGCACCCAGTGACGTTTTTGTAGGTATTGCACTGTTACATGTGTCTACTGAATTGCATACCTGTACATGAAATGTAGTGCAAAGGGTGCTTAATTGAAATTTTGTAGGTGGTGCTATCAAGTTTCATGAGTTTTTGAGCATGTTTAGGCCCTCAAAATGTGATTCATTTCAGAGAAGAAGAAGAATTGACTGAGCAATTACAATAGTGTCCTCACACCATCGGTGCTCAGGCCCTAAAGATTAAATCAAAGCAGTCAGCCCCTTTACAGTGAATTTCTAAAAGCTAAGGGGAGTTGTTAGGCATGACACAGGCCTGAAGGACAATGTTACATCTGAATGCACACTGTAAAAAAAATTTGCTGTGAAAACGAAAAAAGTGAGTCAACCTGATGCATTAAGACTTTTGCGTTGTCTCAATGTATTTTAAATAATTACACATAGTAATGATACAATGTTCAGCCAACTAACACTTGCTTGTTTTTGCAATTCTGATTTTCATATTTTCCCAATTAAGATTTTTGTTTTACACCAACTACTGTTGTTCAGTTAATTTGCTTTTTTATGTTCTGTGGATGAGAATTTTCAATTGGCAAAATTATTATGCATGTTAGCCAACTAACACTTGCTTGTTTACGCAATTCTGATTTTTTAATTTTCCTAATAATGATATTTATGTCACCGCAATTGCTGTTGTTCAGTTAATTAGCTTTTTTATGTTTTGTGGATGAGAAATGTTCAATTGGCAAAATAAAGACAGGTCATAAAACATTTACTTTATCATTTATTTCAATTAGAAATAAGATGCTACACAAGCACAAACTCGGTTCACAATATTTAACTTTTTTTTAAAGTTGTGACACAACAGCTGCACTTTAAAGAAAAAGTCCAGATTCCATCTTCAGTAGGAACTTAAATTTTGCATACACTAAGCATACAGACAATTTTTAACACCAACAAAAATCAGTGCAATACAATTACATCTGATAAAATAAAATAAAAAAAAATAATAAAATAAAATAAAATACATCTGATGACAAGAAAAAGAGATGCCACCTAAAAGAATCACCTTGTATCCAAGCTGCACTTTAGGTCAATGAACGCCAAAAATGATCCCAAAACACTGTTCTGATTTTCTTTACAACAGTTTGTTCTTCAGAGAAAGTACACGTTTGGTGCATCCAGATCCCAGCTCCATGAAAACATTCTGAATGGTGTCAAAAGTGTACTTAAGAGCTTGAGGATAGGACATGTTTAATGCACACAGAAGGCCAAAAAGTTATGCAAAGAGCAGTAGAAATATCTGGGAGATCTTTCAAAACGACGACCTGCTCCAACACAACAGCAATGTTCACAACCTCGGGTGATGTCGCCTGGGTGTCATCTTCCAAAACACACAGAACGGCAATAGACACTCCTTTTGCCCCATCTTCGGTGTCCTGTTACACAAACAATAATATCCATAATAGACTGTAAAAGTCAATACCCACTGAGCAAATTACGTCCAGAAGACGTCTTTTTTAGGTCTTGTCTCAGGTTGAAAAGACGTCCACTGAGGGGCCAGAATGAAAGTTTTTATGACGTCTTTTTTTGACGTCTTCTGGACATCCGATATAGACGAACACGCAGAATCACCAAAGGAGAAAAATCACAATTTTTAAGCCACCATTGTGGAGATGAGTGTTTGCTTTAGTTGGGCTCTTGACCCTTGCCTTATTAATATTAGAGTTTGTTTGGGCAGTTAACTTAGTCATAAGCCGGACAAGTAAAGAGAAATGATCAAGGTACTGGTTATGTTTTCACTTAATCATTATTTGACCTGAATCATTTAGAGCCCAATCTCTGAGTTAGATTTATGTTATTGATTACAGCAGCACTGTGATTCTACAGCACAAGATCAGCTTTATCAATATAATCTGAAAGATTTCACATAATAAAAAATTTTTCTCTTAGGCACACACAGACATCAAGATCAGCCTGTGAATCTCGACGACGGTGACAAGCAACATATTCTGATCAACAGATCAACTCTGAACATTAGAAACAAGCTACTAAAAAGTCACATAAACAGAACAAAATAAAATATGAATAAAGGAAATTACTAACAATTAAGCTCATAATTTATTCATGCAGCAATGCATGATGGGAGCCGTGGATGAATTTTGATTGGTGGCTCCCAGAATGCACTGCAACATGCTTTTTGATGGTCACCACTGTTGAGATTCACAGGATGATTCTTGATGTCTGTGTGTGCCTAAAATGAGTATTTTTTTTTGTTCAACATACCTTTTCTGAAATCATTTGAATCATATTGTAAAAGCTGATCTTCTGCTGTAGAATCACAGTGCTGCTGTAATCAACAATATAAATCTAACTCAGAGATTGGGCTCTTCATGAGTTCAGTGATTCAGGTCAAATAATGGTTATTTGTGAGACCATAACCAATACCTGATCATTTCTCTTTACTTGTCCGGCTGTTATGACTCAGTTAACTGCCCAAACAAACTCTTATATTAATAAGGCAAGGGTCAAGAGCCCAACTAAAGCAAACACTCATCTCCACGATGGTGGCTTAAAAATTGTGATTTTTCTCCTTTGGTGATTCTGCGTGTTCGTCTATATCGGATGTCCAGAAGACGTCAAAAAAAGATGTCATAAAAACTTTCATTCTGGCCCCTCAGTGGACGTCTTTTCAACCTGAGACAAGACCTAAAAAAAACGTCTTCTGGACGTAATTTGCTCAGTGGGTATTGACTTTTACAGTCTATTATGGATATTATTGTTTGTGTAACAGGACACCGAAGATGGGGCAAAAGGAGTGTCTATTGCCATTCTGTGTGTTTTGGAAGATGACACCCAGGCGACATCACCCGAGGTTGTGAACATTGCTGTTGTGTTGGAGCAGGTCGTCGTTTTGAAAGATCTCCCAGATATTTCTACTGCTCTTGCATAACTTTTTGGCCTTCTGTGTGCATTAAACATGTCCTATCCTCAAGCTCTTAAGTACACTTTTGACACCATTCAGAATGTTTTCATGGAGCTGGGATCTGGATGCACCAAACGTGTACTTTCTCTGAAGAACAAACTGTTGTAAAGAAAATCAACAGTGTTTTTGGGATCCTTTTTGGCGTTCATTTGTTGACCTAAAGAGTAAAAATGGGTGTCAGAGTTTGGGATCATTTTTTCATTTGTTAAAGTGCAGCTTGGATACAAGGTGATTCTTTTAGGTGGCATCTCTTTTTCTTGTCATCAGATGTATTTTATTTTATTTATTTTTTTTATTTTATTTTATCAGATGTAATTGTATTGCACTGATTTTTGTTGGTGTTAAAAATTGTCTGTATGCTTAGTGTATGCAAAATTTAAGTTCCTACTGAAGATGGAATCTGGACTTTTTCTTTAAAGTGCAGCTGTTGTGTCACAACTTTAAAAAAAAGTTAAATATTGTGAACCGAGTTTGTGCTTGTGTAGCATCTTATTTCTAATTGAAATAAATGATAAAGTAAATGTTTTATGACCTGTCTTTATTTTGCCAATTGAACATTTCTCATCCACAAAACATAAAAAAGCTAATTAACTGAACAACAGCAATTGCGGTGACATAAATATCATTATTAGGAAAATTAAAAAATCAGAATTGCGTAAACAAGCAAGTGTTAGTTGGCTAACATGCATAATAATTTTGCCAATTGAAAATTCTTCATCCACAGAACATAAAAAAGCAAATTAACTGAGCAACAGTAGTTGGTGTAAAACAAAATCTTAATTGGGAAAATATGAAAATCAGAATTGCAAAAACAAGCAAGTGTTAGTTGGCTGAACATTGTATCATTACTATGTGTAATTATTTAAAATACATTGAGACAACGCAAAAGTCTTAATGCATCAGGTTGACTCACTTTTTTACGTTTTCGCAGCAAATTTTTTTTTACAGTGCAGGTAATACACTCAGTCACTCTCTCACAACACTCTTCTACATAATACAGTAAGCTTCAATGAACAATATCAAATGAGAACAAACACGTGTTTACGTTGCTAAGGGTGTTGTCATGTAGTGATACACAGAACTGGGGTGAAGCGATCATAGCTGCGTTTTATCATGAATAAAACACAGCTATTGACCAATCAGAATCAAGGACTGGAAATAGCCATTTTATATCAGTATTTTTGAAATCCACCCTTTTTTATTGTTACAGAAAACTGTTTGAATCCAAATGAAATCTCTATCAAATCTGGCTAGTTTATTTTAACTGACATGGCTAGATGAAACTCTTTTTTTAGACTAATCTGACCATTGTGGTCCATGTAAATGCAGCTACTAAAAACTGGATTAAGCATCTAGTGCTTGGCAGAATCAACGTTATGTCTAATTTCTTGACATCTGAAGATGTTTTGGAGTCCATTTACACCAGCATTAGCAAGTTTGTTATCACATGTACAGTTGTGGCCAGAATTATTAGCCCCCTTCATAAATATGATCAAAGATGACTCTAAAAATAAATCTGCATTGTTTATTCTTTTGATCTTTAATTCATAAAGTTAGCAAAAATCTAACCTTTCATTGAAGGAAAAGAATTGAAAGTGGGGGGAAAATCACATTATGAAATAAATATTTTTCTCCAAAACACGTTGGCCACAATTATTGGCACCCCTAGAATTTTGTATGAGTAAAATATCTCTGAAGTATATTCTCATTCATATTTAAATTTTTTTAGCACACCAGGGTGATCATAAACATGAAATTGTCCAGCCGAGACTTCCTGTTCCACAGGAGTATAAACATGAGGAAACACAAAGGCCAAATTCCCTTAATCATTCATCACAATGAGTGAAACCAAAGAATATAGTTCTGATGTGCAACAAAAGATTCACAAAATAGAAAGTAGCTGTAAGAAAATAGCTAAATCATTGAAAATCTCCATTTCCACCATCAGGGCAATAATTAAGAAGGTCCAATTAACTAAAGATGTTACAAATCTGCCTGGAAGAGGATGTGTGTCTAAATCATCCTAATGCGCGGTGAGGAGGAGAGTTTGAGTGGACAAAGACTCTCCAAGGATCACAGCTGAGGAATTGCAGAGATTAGTTGAGTCTTGAGTCTCAGAAAGCCTAAAAAAATTTATCAAACAGCACCTACATCCCCACAAGATGTTCGGGAGGGTTTCAAGAAAAATCCTCTGCTCTCATCCAGAAACAATCTCCAGCATATTCAGTTGTCAGACAAGACTGGAACTTCAAACGGGACTGGCTTCTATGGTCAGATGAAACTAAAACAAGAGCTTTTTGGCAGCAAACCCACCAGATGGGTTTGGCACACACATGGATAAAAAGTACCCCCATGCCCACGGTTAAATATACTGCTGGATCTTTAATGTTGTGGGCCTGTTTTTCTGCTGGAGGTCCTGGACAACTTGTTCAGATATATCGTATCATGGATTCTATCAAATACCAACAAATAAAAAATCAAAACCTGACCGCTTCTGCTAGAAATCTTATAATGGGCTGTGGTTGGATCTTCCATCAGGACAATGATCCAAAACAAACACCAAAACCAACACAAAAATGTGTCACTGAACACAAAATGAAGCTTCTGCCATGACCATCCCAGTTCCCTGACCTGAACCCTAAAGAAAATGAGTGGAGTGAACTGAAGAGAAGAAGCACCAACATGGAGCTGGAATCTGAAGGATCTGGAGATTCTGTATGGAGGAATGATCTCTGATCTCTTCTCAGGTGTTCTCCAAACTCATCAGGCGTTATAGAAGAAGACTCAGAGCTGTTATCTTGGCAAAAGGAGGTTGCAAAAAGAATTGAATAAAAGGGTGCCAATAATTGTGGCCAACGTGTTTTGGAGAAAAAGATTTATTTCATAATTTCCCCCCCACTTTCAATCCTTTTCCTTCAATGAAAGGTTAGATTTTTGCTAATTTATGAATTAAAGATCAAAAGATTAACATGCAGATTTATTTTTAGAGTCATCTTTGATCATATTTATGAAGGGGGCCAATAATTCTGGCCACAACTGTAAATTTAACTGAAGTGATGGTTGTTGAAGATGAGGCTGTGCATAATGTACAATAATTCAAAAATAATAGTGATTTTCAGTATTGAAGCATTGACTCTGTGTAATTTCATGCAACTAATTTCTATCAAACTCATTAAAATGTCTGTGTAAATCCAAACATGTGAATGCGTGTGTGATTGCAAAAGACATACCCATCATCCTACAGCTGATGAAACCACTTGAATGAGAAATAAGAGCAGAAAAAAAGACATGTAAACATATACTTACTATGTAAATCCAGACTGCAGCACAAATAACCAGGACTGCGAATACTCCTATGATCACACACACCACTATTGTGAAGTCTGGTTCTGTAGGTGTTTGAAGAAAATACAGTAATATAAAGAAACAGCAATATATTGCTGAACTAAATGAACTAATAGCTGAACTAATGAAATAATAATCAATATTAATAATAACAAGTTATAAATTAGTTATGTCCAGTGTTATTAACAAAAAACTTAAACTGAACTAACAATAAATGAAATCAGCAAGAATCTTCTGAAGCCATGAACAGGGTTTGTTTGAGGAACATTCAAATCAGGTGTGTTGTTTATAAACATGAGAACAAACCTGTTTGTATAATGCACTGAGATGAACAACAACTTACATTTAAACAAACAAACAAAGCTATCACATGACTTCAGAAGGCTTTAAATATGGCTTTATATGAGTCATATGGACTCATTTCATAACACTTATGTTGTGTTCTTCTCTTGTCAAACTCATCACTTTCATTGGATGAAAGAGATCACTCAGACATTGTGCTGTATGTCGTCTTTTATGTTCCACAGAAGAGAGATGAACAGGTTTGAAACTTAAGAAAATGATGATAGCGTAACACTTTACAATAAGGTTCATTTAATGTATTAACTAACATGAACTAAGAATGAATTCTACAATACTTATGCAGCATTTATTAATCTTGGTTAATGTTAATTTCAACATTTACATTATTAAAATCAAGAGTTGTATTTGTGAACATTAGCTAATGCACTGTGAACTAACATGAAAAAACGATGAACTGCTGTATTTTCATTAACTAATATTAACAAAGATTTATAAATACTGTTTATTTATAAATAGATTTATAAATTCTGTCCCTCCATTATAGGATCAAATGACCTATTAGCCAAATGTGGTAAGGATAGGATCAACTTAGCATATATATATAAAAAAAGCATAACCATAAACACTATACAGCACCTATTAACAACTTACTCTTGATCTCTTCATCAGTCGTCTGGATGGTCCCTGTCATGTGCTCCACCTTACAAGTGTACTGGTTCTTCTTCCAGTCGTCTGGATGAACACGAAGGTAAGATGTCTTCTGGAAGGTCTCGTCCTCATTTGGCAGAAGCTCTCCAAGATCCACATCCTCATGGTGATCCTGTCCATTTCGTAACCAGGTAATAGTCAATCCTGATGGATAGAAAGCTGTGGCATGACACACTACTGGAGAGGAGGGATCCTTCTTTAACAGAAACACTTCAGGAGCTGAAAAAGATTGAGATAAATGTGAGGAAAATATTTAATAATTCAGATTAGATCCGTTACATTTATGCATAAGACTATCTCAAACATAAATTGTGCCAAGTTCATGTTTTTGTTGTTGTTGTTTTAATAAAGCATTGCATGAGAAAGGAAAGACATTAATGACTCATTATAATAAATGATCTATGTTTTAAACAAAGTGAATTTCTCAAAGACAAGGTACCTATTGTTTTCTCTAAATATTTTTTCCCTAACTTCAAGAACTCTTTCAGCCAGTAAACACACTCATAAACATGGTAGTGTTTCAGAGATTCAAGCAGCTCTCTGTCATTATTCCACTTCTGCACTGTGCGAGATGCCTGCTGTACAGGTGTGATGTATCTGAGCTCCTTCACGTCCAGAAAGATGAAATCCTCTCCATCATAAGCGTACTGATCAAACCCTTGTGAGACTTCAGTCTCATCATCCCAAACACATCCTACATCCTCTGATATGTATGAAGACCTGGAAAAAAAAAAAAAAAAAAAAAACAGGGTAAGAGAAAATATACAACATCTGCTCTTTTTGTGTAATGCACATAGTAATACTTTGACTTTTGTAGTATAAATCATCTGAACTCACCATGTGACTGATTGAATCGCTCCATTAGGACATGAATGTTGTTTTTATACACCTGCTGCACATGTTTTCTGATCTCAGTGTCTTCTATCCACATGTTTTTAGATGTAAACTCCTTCATCCAGTTCTGTTTGGGAATCAGTTTCTTTGTATCACTGTCATAATAATCAATCTGTTGATCATCCAGTGTAGTTACAGCAGAAAACTCTGGGATTCCTGCAGTCGTCTGGCCTGTTATTCCAGTGTATGTGGTGATGAAGCTGTGTGACTCTGAAAAAATATTGAACAAAACAACACAAAAACATTAATCACTCAAACAGGGTTAAAATCACTATAAAATACCACTATCCAAATTAATATTAATTGAATTTGCGACAATATCCCACTGAAAACAGTTCTTAGCTTTTTTATTATTAATATTCATGTTATTTTGGAAAAAGACCCTTTGGTTTTTGACCCTTTTTTTGGCCAGAGTTCTACAACTTTTACTTGTTTCGCTCATTCAAACACATTTCTGACTGTGAATCCAGTTCTGATCTCTACCTTAGCAGCTATATCAAATCTAATCTATTAAAAACACCTCGTGATTTTCTGTCAGTTCAACACAGGGAAGTAGCTGAAAGTCTTACTGACAGAGAATTCATCGTTTAAATGACTTTACGTAATGAATCTTACCTGAATGAACCAAAGGCACACACATGAAGAAAGTTATGAACTTCATTCTGGACAAAAATTCTTGTATTTGATCCACATTCTTTAAGTGTAGTCAAAGAGCGCTGTACAACTCTTTAGTATTTGCCACCTCTAAAACAGGAAAAACCAGTTACTGAGTTACGAAAACCTGTGGGCAGTGTTGGGGAAAGTTACTTTTAAAAGTAATGCATTACTTTGTGTTACTCCCTTTAAAAAAAAAAAAAAACTATGGAAAGGAATGCATTACTTTTGAGTTACTTTCTCACCTGGGCTGGGCTTGCTTGCTTGTTTTTTAATAACAACAAAAAGTTATATTTTTGGCAAATGTAAAGGCCTTTTCACACTAAAAAAATGAATAAGCTTCAGGCTGACCACAAATTTGATGTTTATCTAAAGACATTTTGCTTATTAGTATGGTTGAATTGGATCATCAAAGGTCAGCAGCAAAGACCCAATGTCTAATAAAGTGAGATTAAATACATAAAGTATTATTTGTGTAATTTAATATTTTTTATTATTGCAGGTTTGTGCAATATTCTGAGATTGCATTTCACTCATTTTATTCATTTTGAGGAATACTGACTCTATTTTAGATGAGTAAATGCTTACATTTATTCTAGAACTACAATAACCATCATGTTTATACACAACTTCTCTGCACTTGCTATTTCTCTCAACATGGCGACAGGAGATCTGTCAGTCAATACATGGGAAAACAAAGTAACTTACATTACTTATTTGAAAAAGTAACTCAGATATTTTGTTGTAAATTGACAAAGTAATGCATTACTTTACCAGTTTCTTGAAAAAAGTGATCTGATTACATAACTCAAGTTACTTGTAATGCATTAAACCCCAACATTGCCTGTGAGTACAATCTTCCACCATAAAACATCCATATTGATGATGTTTCCCTGCAAGTGACATCAGTTCTGTAACTGTTTTTTTTTTCTTTTCTTTTTTTTCTGTCAATTTATATGTTGCAAAGGCTAAGTTCTTACAGCATTCTTCAATGACTACACTCTAAGAATTGTAGGTAAAATTCATGGATTTTCATCCAGAATGATTCATCTATGTACCTTTTGGTTTACTCATGTGAGATTAATTTCGCAAAATCGTTTAAGCGATGATTTCTCAGCAAGACCTTCATGGCTCCATTGTTGCAGTAAACTTGCACAACATTCTTGAATGAATAGTTTATTACATGCACACTGGTCTGTTATTGTAGGGACATCAAGCAATATGTAATATTTTTGCAGTAAAATATCCAAAATCCACTAGTCCAGTGTTATATATTTTGTTCACTTGAGTACTTACAATATCCCAAATGTTTCCAACTATTTGTAAATCGTGAGAAAATTGCGATTTTAACCAAGGCTCCGGGACGTGTGAGGAGTCGCCTGTCAATGGCGTCATACCCGCGTTACCCTCGGTTTCCGGTTTATTTTGTAGAAACCATGGAAACACCAAAGACGCTTTAATATTTACATGTTTTAATAGACAAGGTGACATTTGTTTTGATATATTTATAGACAGAAAACGAATTATTGTTATATAGCTCAACACGTTTAGTCTTATTGTTTAAATCTAATTTTCTTGATTTTTTGCGAGTACCATGCTTTGCCATGCCTCAGAGAAAAACACTATTTTGTGAAGTAGCTAACATAGCATAATCAGATGCAGCTTTATTTTTTAGTAACGGCATTTTCTCCATCATACAATACATTTTAAAATTAATTGCATGCCATTTATCAACACAATGTCATGATCACCAATGAGAGTGCCCTATCAGCCACTAGAGGGCACTCCATCCCGGACTCTCATTTCCACCTGTTACATGGACTACAATTCCCATACACACTCACCGGACTCATTATCCAATGTCATTACACCCAGCTGTATTGTATCATGTCATTAGTGTCTGTCTATTTATACTGAGTTGTTTCTGTCCTTGGTTGTGGTTCGTTGTTTAATGTTACGTGTACTTCTGGTTCTCTGGTTTTGTTTTCTTTGTGTTATTTTTGTGCTTGTTTGTATGGACTGTCTTTATGGATTTTGACCCCTGCCTGTTTGGATTACGACTCTGGATACCCTAATAAATTGCTGCTATTGGATCTGTCTGCGTCCTTGTGAGTACCGTGACAGAACGAACCACCATAACTACTAGATCCAGCAGCATGAGCATTCGGATTCGTCCCCCAGCCTCCATTGGAGAGCGGATGGCTCTATTTCGGGCAGTGGTGGCTCTGCGACAGGAGGGGAGAGAGGTAGGGTCTTTTGCCCAGTTTTTCTGGACGATGTCAAGAGGACTGCGGTATAATGATGAGGCGCTAAAAGGGGTTTTTAATGGATGCCTCGATAACCCTCTGCCCCAGGAGGAGTTGGAGGGGCTCCAGATCCTGGATTTTTGGGGTTTTATCCATTATCTCTCCCACAGAAGCCGTTGGGCAACTCATCCTCAGCCAGAGCCCGCTCCAGAGCCCGCTCCAGCCTATGAATCTGTTCCAGAAGTCACAGGGGAGGTGGGCACTGAGCCTCTGCTTCACCCCGGTAAGAGGAGGAGGAGAAGGAAGAAGGCTTCCTTCATCCTTCAAGGCCCGGAAGCCGCTCCAGTCAGTGAGTCCACTCCAGAGCCTGCTCCAGTCAGGGAGTCCGCTCCAGTCAGGGAGTCCGCTCCAGTCAGGGAGTCCGCTCCAGTCAGGGAGTCCGCTCCAGTCAGGGAGTCCGCTCCAGCCAGGGAGTCCGCTCCAGAGCTCGCTCCAGTCAGTGAATCCACTCCAGCCAGGGAGCCCGCTCCGGATCCCGCTCCAGCCTGTGAATTCTCTCTAGCCAGTGAGTCCACTTCAGAGCCTGCTCCAGTTCCGCTCCAGTCAGTGAGTCCGCTCCAGTCAGTGAGTCCGCTCCAGTCAGTGAGTCCGCTCCCTCCGCTCAGTCCGTCCAGTCAGGGAGTCCGCTCCAGCCAGGGAGTCCGCTCCAGAGCTCGCTCCAGTCAGGGAGTCCACTCCGGAGCTCCAGTCCAGCGAGTCCACCCGCTCCAAGTGAATCCAAGCCCGCTCCAGCCAGCGAGTCCGCTCCAGCCAGTGAATCCGCTCCAGAGCCCACTCCAGCCAGTGAGTCTGCTCCAGCCAGTGAATCCGCTCCAGAGCCCGCTCCAGTCAGTAAGTCCGCTCCAGCCAGTGAGTCCATTTTGGGTGAGCCACCGCCTCACCCTCATAAGCGGAGGAGAAGGAGGAAAAGGGCTTCCTCCGTCCTACAAGGCCTGGAGACCACTCTAGGGGTTGTTCGTGGGTTCTCCAAGCGCCTTGCCCTGCCGGCGCCGCCAGAGCAGCCTGTGCCCGCTGCCGTCCCAGAGCAGCCCGAGCCCACTGCCGTCCCCGAGCTACCCGCTCTCCCTGATGCGGCCACGGAGGCCGTCGCCGAGCTGCCCGCTCTCCCTGATGTGGCCACGGAGGCCGTCGCCGAGCTGCCCGCTCTCCCTGATGCGGCCACAGAGCACCCTTGGGCTGCCCTGCTGCCACCGCCCAGGCCGTCTGCCTTGCCGCCACCGTCCAAGCCTTCTGCCCTGCCGCCACCGTCCAAGCCTTCTGCCCTGCTGCCTCTGCCCAGGCTACCTGCACCGTTGAGACCCGCCTGGTCTGTTCCTCCAGCACCGCCCTGGCACTCAGCCAGGAATCCAGACCTGCCAGTGCCCGCCTGGTCAGTTCCTCCAGCGCCACCCTGGCATTCAGCCAGGACTCCAGAACCGCTGGAACCAGCCTGGTCAGTTCCTCCAGCGCCACCCTGGCACTCAGCCAGGACTCTAGAACCGCTGGAACCAGCCTGGTCAGTTCCTCCAGCACCACCCTGGCTATCAGTTGGGGACCCTGGATCTGGCCCGCCATCCCTCCCCCTGATCCTCCTCCTGTCCACCTCCCTCCTGAGTTTTTGTGTTTTTGTTTCGTTTTGTCTGGTGGAGCGTCTGGTAGCCGCTCCTTTGAGGGGGGGTAATGTCATGATCACCAGTGAGAGTGCCCTATCAGCCACTAGAGGGCACTCCATCCCGGACTCTCATTTTCACCTGTTACTTTCCACCTGTTAATTAGTGTCTGTCTATTTATACTGAGTTGTTTCTGTCCTTGGTTGTGGTTCGTTGTTTAATGTTACGTGTACTTCTGGTTCTCTGGTTTTCTGGTTTTGTTTTCTTTGTGTTATTTTTGTGCTTGTTTGTATGGACTGTCTTTATGGATTTTGACCCCTGCCTGTTTGGATTACGACTCTGGATACCCTAATAAATTGCTGCTATTGGATCTGTCTGCGTCCTTGTGAGTACCGTGACACACAAGCCATCCAGCATTTAATATGATATTGTAAAATCGATCTTACTGCAGTGTGTAACAGTGTCTCACAGCAGCCGCCGAGCGAACGCACAGAGTAACGTTATAACATCATTTTCAACACTCTCAAATGTATCTAATATAAGAAGCGGAAGCAGCGCTGGCGACTGTGGCATAATAAAAGTCCCGCTGCTCATGAGGCGTGTGTTGATCAATCGCTCCAGCTCCTCGTTCAGCTCCACAACACTCGCTCCTGCTCTGCTTCATACTACAGTAACGTTAATAATCACATCCATGAACATGATTTCTGCTCGAGTCCCATCTTTTCTACTGGCTGTGAGGTGAAGACGACATTTCCAAAGATTCCGCACTCAAAATCGCTGTCATCAAGCTACGCCTTTGTTTTGAATAGACGACCTCTGGTGGCAAAAATGTACATATTGTAGCTTTAATTGTTATCTGGGCCATTATGGCAGATGTTGGGGGTATAACATGAATGGGCTTAAAGGATTAGTTCAGCCAAAAATGAAAATTCTGTCATTAATTACTCATGCTCATGTCATTCCACACCTGTGAGACCTTCGTTCATCTTCAGAACACAAATTAAGATATTTCTGATGAAATCTGATGGCTCAGTGAGGCCTGCATTGACAGCAAGATCATTTCAATGCCCAGAAAGTTACTAAAAACATATTTAAAACATGTGACTACAGTGGTTCAAACTTAATGTTATGAAGTGACAAGAATACTTTTTGTGTGGCAAAAGATAAAATTAAATTACAAACCCGATTCAAAAAAAGTTGGGACACTGTACAAATTGTGAATAAAAAAGGAATGCAATAATTACAAATCTCACAAACTTTATTTTATTCACAATAGAATATAGATAACATATCAAATGTTGAAAGTGAGACATTTTGAAATGTCTCATTTTGGATTTCATGAGAGCTACACATTCCAAAAAAGTTGGGACAGGTAGCAATAAGAGGCCGGAAAAGTTAAATGTACATATAAGGAACAGCTGGAGGACCAATTTGCAACTTATTAGGTCAATTGGCAACATGATTGGGTATAAAAAGAGCCTCTCAGAGTGGCAGTGTCTCTCAGAAGTCAAGATGGGCAGAGGATCACCAATTCCCCCAATGCTGCGGCCAAAAATAGTGGAGCAATATCAGAAAGGAGTTTCTCAGAGAAAAATTGCAAAGAGTTTGAAGTTATCATCATCTACAGTGCATAATATCATCCAAAGATTCAGAGAATCTGGAACAATCTCTGTGCGTAAGGGTCAAGGCCGGAAAACCATACTGGATGCCCGTAATCTTCAGGCCCTTAGACGGCACTGCATCACATACAGGAATGCTACTGTAATGGAAATCACAACATGGGCTCAGGAATACTTCCAGAAAACATTGTCGGTGAACACAATCCACCGTGCCATTCGCCGTTGCCGGCTAAAACTCTATAGGTCAAAAAAGAAGCCATATCTAAACATGATCCAGAAGCGCAGGTGTTTTCTCTGGGCCAAGGCTCATTTAAAATGGACTGTGGCAAAGTGGAAAACTGTTCTGTGGTCAGACGAATCAAAATTTGAAGTTTTTTTTGGAAAACTGGGCGCCATGTCATCCTGACTAAAGAGGACAAGGACAACCCAAGTTGTTATCAGCGCTCAGTTCAGAAGCCTGCATCTCTGATGGTATGGGGTTGCATGAGTGCGTGTGGCATGGGCAGCTTACACATCTGGAAAGGCACCATCAATGCTGAAAGGTATATCCAAGTTCTAGAACAACATATGCTCCCATCCAGACGTCGTCTCTTTCAGGGAAGACCTGCATTTTCCAACATGACAATGCCAGACCACATACTGCATTAATTACAACATCATGGCTGCGTAGAAGAAGATCCGGGTACTGAAATGGCCAGCCTGCAGTCCAGATCTTTCACCCATAGAAAACATTTGGCGCATCATAAGAGGAAGATGCGACAAAGAAGACCTAAGACAGTTGAGCAACTAGAAGCCTGTATTAGACAAGAATGGGACAACATTCCTATTCCTAAACTTGAGCAACTTGTCTCCTCAGTCCCCAGACGTTTGCAGACTGTTATAAAAAGAAGAGGGGATGCCACACAGTGGTAAACATGGCCTTGTCCCAACTTTTTGTGTTGATGCCATGAAATTTAAAATCAACTTATTTTTCCCTTAAATGATACATTTTCTCAGTTTTAAACATTTGATATGTCATCTATGTTGTATTCTGAATAAAATATTGAAATTTGAAACATCCCCATCATTGCATTCTGTTTTTATTCACAGTTTGTACAGTGTCCCAACTTTTTTGGAATCGGGTTTGTATGATGCAATCTGTTTTTTATCAGCACCTGAATGTGGGTAAGTTCCTTTTTTAAAAAAAAAAAGAAAAAAAAAGCAACATTTGAGCAAAAAGCAGAGAAAATCACATTTGTTAAAGACTACATTCAGATCAGATCAGATCAGATTCAGAACGATGATCAAAACACAGATGAGTAGATCAAGTCCATCAACACCCCTGCAGCTTTACAGTCATTTCCTTTTCATGGATCAACATTTCACTCAGTAACATTAGGCAGTTCTGATTTATATTCTGTTTAATGTTTGATGATTGAGTTATTTTACATATGCTTTTACATATGCTACATCTGCTTACATATGATATCGCTTGTTTCTGCTTCTTCTTCGCCTGTGTTTTGATCAGGAGATTCTCTACTCTTTCAGAAGATGTGTAATAGCGCCCCCTACCATATAACAGTGAAAACACAGAAAGCCTGAAAAATTTAACCAATGGTGAGGAAAGTGTTAATAGAATTAACTTCATTTAGGATCATTAATATCAATTGATCTGTTGGTCCAGTGAACACTCAGTATTGATCGTCTATCAGCTCTCAGAAAGGATATTTTTCGTGACCATAGAAACAACTCTTTCTCACCGGGAACAGTGCTACTCTGTGATTGTATCGTTAAAGGGACCTTGATTTGGGATCACAGAATCAAAAGTTTTATTTCACTAAATCACAAACACATGATTAGTCTAAACATACACATACACACAATCACGCAGACATGGGTAAAATGGAAAGTGAAAGTGAATGAAACTGAAACAGGGGAATGAAGCTATGGAAATGTAACCACACATAACAATCAGTTAACCATCTGAACAGAATCATCAGCACCTTGTTAACAAGAGGTCTACAGCTTATGCTAAACCTCTGTTTAGTTAGTTTAGTTTAGTTCTGTTGAACAAGCATCCGGATACAGTCTCAGGAGAAAGTCTTGATGGTTCATTGATGGTAAAGCTGCAATCAGATTCTTCCAGGTTGAATGAAGACAAACTTGTGGTGTTAGTCTGACCCGGTTATTTTCAAGGAAGTTACGGAAGAGCTGGCTGTAATTTCACACGAACAGTAACCAGAAGAAGAAAGAAGAGAGGCAGGACACTGAGACAGCCCTTTGATTTCTGTGGAGGTCACACCTCTCGACTTTGGCTTGACCAATCAGAAAGATGTTATTTTCAAGCGGGAAAAGTTTTTGTAAGCTGACTCGTTTGCATGATCAGAGCTGGCAGTTTTGTGTTTCTTCATACTCTGAATATAACAATGTGTGCTATGAGGAGATGATATACACCAATGTGCAGGGTGTTAAACGAGGATAATTTTGATAGGAAGCATGATACCAAAACAATTACATTATCTAATAGTTCTATCATAAGGCATACATAAAACAGAATACAATACAAAAAGAAAATATACAAAACCAGAACAATACACATAATGTCCTGCGGATATGCATGTTCATTCATAGAGAGGTTTGTCTATGAATTCATGGAGAGAAGTTTGTTTAATAGGCCTGTGCCTTACACATTTTTTTTTACATCGTAAACCTTGTCTTATCTCACTGATATGCCTTTGCTGCCATGCTAACCATGGGCCTGTTCTGCTTTGACACAGACACCTTGGCACCTGGTTTTGTTGTTGTTGAAGCACAATTACGAACACTAATTGATAAATGTGTACATCAAAACAAAAGGCGCATATTTGCTTGTTTCGTCAGGACTCAGGGACACCAGACCCAACACACATTCACACTATTACCCATTGAAACCTCAAAAACACACACTTACCTTGGTAACTTTACTTTGGCTGTGAATGAACTCAAGCTCAAAGGGCTTTCTATGTCATGAAATAAGCCCAATCCAAATCTGGCTCAAACTTTTCAAATCAAAATTGAACCAATTGTATTATATGGCAGTGAAGCGTGGGGTACTCCTTTAAAGTTCTTAAATTGGGAAAAAACATCTGATTGAAACTCAACATAAGAGCACACTCTAAGTCCAAAGAAAAATGCCAAACAATGGATGCAGGACAGTAGATTCTACACAACAGTCAATCTTGAAGGACATTTTGTGTGAGAATGCAGGTAAATGAGCAACTGCAGGCTTTGACAATCAAAAAAATATTGACACAAATCAAACTACCATCAAGCTAGTGTTTTGAAAAAGTAGTTAGTTACACTACAAGCTGGCAACTACAGTAAAGCTGTCAGGGTGTGCAATTATTAAAACTGTATAATTTATTGAAATAATAGTTAATAATAAACAATAACTGAATTATAAAACAAATACTAATTTGAATAAATATAACTAAATACACTTAAACAACAATATTTTAGCTTTCATGTAGTATAATATAATTATATAATTAAAAATATAAATAAATAAATAATAATGAATAACATTTATTTTTATATTACAATACATTGAATTAATATATATTATTTTAATATAAGCATAATAATAATAAATAATAATAATAATAATAAGTAATAATAATTCATATTTAGCTGCAATTTAGCTGTCAGGTTGTATAATTAATATAAATACAGTACAGTCCAAAAGTTTGGAACCACTAAGATTTTTAATGTTTTTAAAAGAAGTTTCGTCTGCTCACCAAGGCTACATTTATTTAATTAAAAATACAGTAAAAACAGTAATATTGTGAAATATTATTACAATTTAAAATAACTGTTTTCTATTTAAATATATTTCACAAAGTAATTTATTCCTGTGATCAAAGCTGAATTTTCAGCATCATTACTCCAGTCTTCAGTGTCACATGATCCTTCAGAAATCATTCTAATATGCTGATCTGCTGCTCAAGAAACATTTAATGTGTACAATTGTACAAAATATTTGTGTACAATATTTTTTTTCAGGATTATTTGATGAATAGAAAGTTCAAAAGAACAGTGTTTGTCTGAAATCTAATCTTTTGTAACATTATAAATGTCTTTACTGCCACTTTTGATTGATTTAATGCATCCTTGCTGAATAAAAGTATTCATTTCTTTAATTTCTTTTCAAAAAAATAAAAATAAAAATTCTTACAGACCCCAAACTTTTGAAAGGTAGTGTATAATGCTACAGAAGCTTGTATTTCAGATAAATGCTGTTCTTTTGAACTTTCTATTCATCAAGGAATCCTGAAAAAAAAAAGTACACAACTGTTTTCAACATTGAAAATAATCATAAATGTTTATTGAGCAGCAAATCAGCATATTAAATGATTTCTGAAGGATCATGTGACACTGAAGACTGGAGTAACGATGCTGAAATTCAGCTTTGATCACAGGAATAAATTACTTTGTCAAATATATTTAAATAGTACACAGTTATTTTAAATTGTAATAATATTTCACAATATTACTGTTTTTACTGTATTTTTAATTAAATAAATGTAGCCTTGGTGAGCAGACGAAACTTCTTTTAAAAACATTAAAAATCTTAGTGGTTCCAAACTTTTGGACTGTACTGTATATAATAAGTGATATAGTGTCATGTTGTATTATATAATTATATAATTTAAAACTATAAATACTAATAATATATTATAAATTCAATAATAATAAAATGAATGATTTTTTATAATAACCATAAATACTACTACTAATATTTTAGCATCAATTTAGCTGTCAGTTTGTATAATTAATACAATATTGTACAATTTAAATAACTGCTAATAACACAACAAATAATGATCTTTATAGAAAGTATAGCATTTAAATCAAATAAACCAATCATAATAATAAACAATAATATTATTAATATTTTAGCTTCGATGTAGTAAGGGTTATTAAAAAAAAAAACCTTTATAAGGTTTTAAAAAGGCCAAAATAATGAGAAAATCAGTGACTTAGCAGCAACAAGTGAAAATGTGAGCCTGTAGGACACGTGTGTATTACTGATTACAAATATTGATATGTACAAAAAAATAATATTTATAGTTGTTTTGTTTTTTTTTGACTAGGACAAAAGTCTAAATTGTGAGATATAAAGAAAAAAATATGTTGCAGATGCAAGATATTAACTACTAATTATAAAAACAAAAACTAGAAAATTTAGTTTAAAAATATCAATTGCAATATACATTCTAGTGTTTCTACATACACATACTTTACAAAACAACATTTTACATTTAAAAATGACTCTGATGATGCCTTATTAAATGATTATATAAATTATTAATAAAACATGCTTTATTTTTCAGTTTTATATTGTTATACTATTTTATTGAAAAGAAATGAGCACTGCAAGTATTGTTTAATTTTTTTATATATAAACTCATAAAAGACTTCAAACTCCTTGTAATCAGTGAACTTGAAAAAAATTAATTTATATTTACAGGACTTAAAAAAAAAATTGCAAATGCAAGAAAACAAGATCACACACGCTTCTCCCAAATGTCATATCTTGTTCATAAAAAACAGGGTCATGATGTGTTTTGGTCATACAATCAAGCTGGAAATCATCTGTTCTCCCACATCCTAAAGATTCCCAACTGGACTGAAATCTGGGGTCTGTGCAGATGATTGGAGGAAACTCTTCAAACTTGTTTGTACATGTAGGCCTGCTTTTGATTTTGCCAGATTGTGGTTAACATTCGTTTCTGCAAAGTAATGTCACAAAGATTAATTAAATGGGGATATTTTTAATTACACAATTTGTATGACCACTGAAACAGCACGTGCCCAATTCCAAATCCCAAATGAATGGAATTGTAAAAAGAGAGTCACTGTGGGGCTGTAGTAAGAGCACAATTCAGGAGATTCAGATTTTAGTTTTTAGTCATAAATCCAAGGAGAAACTAGGGAGAACACAACCACGTTAAAACACAGGCATAAATAAAGAACTGAGAGGAACTAAGGCTACATTCATAATCAGTCAAAATCCAATTATTTGTGTATCCGATTGGACTCTGATCTAAATTATTGACTATCCACACACTGTAAAAAAATGACCGTGATTTTAACAGTAAAAGACTGTAAAAATGCTGCAGTGCAAAACTGTCAATTGGTTTACAGAAAGTTTCCATACTATATACGGTGAATAACTGTGATAAATCTAACGGTACATTTAATGTAATTTTACAGTAAATACCGTTAAATTCACAGTTTTTTTGAAAAAAAAAAAAATAACAATTCATTGTAAAATTTACAGTAAAAAAACGTAAATTGACATTCCCACACTTCACATTTGATATATTTTCGTTGAAATAACTCTGTTTCTTCTAGTTTTTCTCATTTTTTTCTAATCAGTTATTACATTAGGGTTTAGGTTACATCTAATGTTGTTAAATTAATGTTTATGCATTTTTAAATTTCATGCATGTACCATGATGGTGTTAGTGTGTGTGTGTGAATGACACTGTGTGCCCTTCTGTATTTAGTGTTGTCCTTCTCAGCTGTGGGAAATCTGCTTGTGATGAACTTTGATTCATCATGTGACTCTTATCACCACTGTGTTTTGGTGACTGTGCATGTATTACAAAGGTAAAAACAGATATTAGTACTTCATTAGGTTGGTAAATTAAATTATATCAGTTAATGAATACCTATTTTACGTAAATTTAACAGATTTTTTTTTACGTTGCTACTGTATTTGTTACAGTAAAGTTCTGGCAACCACAGCTGCCGTTTTTTTACCATAAATTTTACTGGGATTTTTTTTACAGTGCAGTGTTACCAGATTGGAAATGTCCAATTATCGTACCAGAAGCTCAAAATGATCGTATTTGGAATAAAATTATCGTACACGCCTTTTTTTTAAATAGGTAAATGAACTAAATTAATAACTATTGATTTTTACAACGGAAAGAATCAATACTGAACTTCACAATCACAATCACACTTTTTTAGCTGCTGTACAGCCAATGTTCCCTCTATCTCTGTAAAGCTACACTCTAAAAAATGCTGGGTTAAAAACAACCCAAGTTGGGTTGAAAATGGACACAAACCCAGCAATGGGTTGTTGTTTTTAACCCCAGCGGTAGGGTTAAATGTTTGCCCAACCTGCTGGGTAGTTCCCTTTCGAAAGGGAACTTCTACTCTGCGCTGACTGCGCTATGGGGAACGTCCTCCATGACCCATGCTCGAAATGCCAAAAATCACCACACTCCAATCCTATTGGCCGGCGACAGCCTATCAGGTCAAACGGCGCGAACCGTGACGTATAAAGGGAGCGCCTGGGGAAACAGCCGACATCCTTTTGTCTTTTCGCGACTGCTTTTGCTCGTGTCTTTTTCACTCTGCCAAAAGAAAATATGTCTGCTAAATCATTCAGGAAGTGTGCTGATCCTTGTCCCAGGTTTCTGACAACGGAGGACACACAACTGTGCGTTTTCTGTCTGGGCGAGGGCACGCACGGACAGTACTCGAGGGTGCTGCCTGTAACTGTGAGCGTTTTCCTATGAAAAACGCTCCGTTCCGTTTGGCCCTCTTCTCGAGGGGAGAGGTGCCACCACCGCTGCCTGGTGGTTCCGGCCCCGCTCGTGCTGAGGCTCAGCGGCGATTGAAATCATGGGGCTCGCAGGTGGAGCTCGCTGAAGAATTTGAGGGGGGTCAATCTCTTCTCAAGCTGAAGCGACTGACGAGGACGCGCTTCTGGTGGATGACGACGATGTTTATCCTTAACATCCTCGGACCCAGGAGCGAGTGCTCTCTTGGCCCAAGGCCCCGGAGAGCAGGAGATGGCCGTGGTGGAAGAAGCGGGCGAGCCGCGGCTCCCGCTAGACCTCCCTGCGCGGCGTTTCGGAGTTACTGGAGGTTATGGAACGTGCCTCGAGCAGACTGCAGCTCCTGGGGAGCGTGACGAGGGAACCCGCTCGCAGCAGGTTAGATGATCGTTTTCTCTCTACCATGGCCCGGCAACTCCAGCGAGCCTTCCATTCCTTCCCGATCTTCATGCTGAGATCGAGAAGGCATGGAAGAACCCTACTCGGCCCGAATCCATCAGCATCAGCATCAGCATCAGCGAGCGACTCGCTGATGTTGAGGGATTGGGCCAGCAGGGTACGTGTCGATGCCTCCTGTAGAAGAGACGTTTGCGAACTATCTCGCTACAGGGAGTGTGCCGACACTAAAAGCTCCGGCCCTGCCATCCAAAGCGTTGAAGGTGACATCACGTTTGAATGGCAGGGCTTACGCCGCTGCAGGTCAGGCTGTGCGGCGTTTGCACACTTGGCAGTGCTTCTGGCGTACCAGGCTGATCTGCTTACGGATTTTGATCAGGGTCAAGGTCTTTAAGTCGCAGAGACGGCGAGACGCTAGAAGGAAGAAGCAAGATCTGAGGGAGGTGATCGAGGAGCGGTGCCAGCAGCGCCGGTAATCGATCTCCGCTCTCGCGAGGGCTTTTTCTCGCCCTCGCTCTTCCTTCGCCTCCCGGTAGCATTTGTGACATCTATATGCTGCGGGCTTTACAGTCGGGCTAATGTTGTGGGCCTATGATGAATATATTTCTGACGGCCCGCCGTCTGGCTTGATAGTGAAAGTGCTTTTGGGCTTTGGAACTTTGGATTTTCCCCTCAGTGTGACGAATCGGGGAAGAATCTGCGTTCTACGAGCCGCAGGAGGTAAGCCAGGTCCATTTTTCATTCTCTATATAGACCTTGCTTTGCCTGTATAGCTTCCCGTGCATATAGTTGTCATCTGTTCATGTTTTATGGGGTTATTTGGGCAAATAACTGTATGTTAGGCTGACTGTTACAGGCAGGCCCTTATGGCCGCTTTGTGTTTAGCGTTGGTGTAGTTTCTCAGCTGATACTGTGTATAGCTAGAACTAGCTTTCGCTATTTTCAGTTATGTGTTGGCTGGTTTTTCGGCCACCTAATGCTGTTGCTCGTGCTGCTTTCTCCGTGTGTTTGGGAATTTGTAGCCCGAGTGTAGCTTGGTCTACATACAGTCCTTAGCTAGCGGCTAGGCTAGAACTAGGTTAGGTGTGTGTTTGTTTACATCCCCCTGTCATGACTATCCCCCCTGCGGTTGTATAGTTTCTAGTTCTGGCCTCCTTCTGAGGAAGTTGCTGGCCGTTTTTTGCCCATATTTCCCCTTCATATGTTTATGCAGGCGTGTTATGTGAGCGTGCTTGTGCTGCCACAGGTTACCTGTTTTCTATGATAGCAGGCTTTATCCAGCCTCTATATATGAATACGGTGTTGTTGTTGTACTCCCCGGTTTGGGTTTGTGTTTCACTGAGTGCATCACCTGTTGGATCGCACACTCAGGATGAGTGTTGGGAATTTTGTTTACCCGACTTCTCCCGGTCGTTTGCACCACAGCATCTGGGGTTCATTGCTGTTTGATTGTTGGCTATTTGTTTTTAGCCTCTCTGTATGCAGCTTGTTTGGATACAGCGCTGTTGGTTTACGATGCTCGTTTCGCTCACGCTGTTTAGCATGTTTAACATTGCCTGCTGGAATGTGTATGCCTAGGCTCAGGTTGTGTAGCAGTTTCCCTTAAATTTGTCATTTTAGGTTATACTGGCCCTTCCTTGTAGCTAGGGCCCTGTCATGACCACGGGCCGGTGCCACATGGTTCTTTAAGTAGCAGGCCTCTCCAGATCCTTGGATGAGTGGTTGTACTCCCCTCATACGAGGGTCCATAGCGTTTAGCTGAGTTCCGCTCTCCAGGATGCCCATCTCTGCATGTGGGTTTGAGTTGCTTACTGCCTTCGCAGTCGCTCTTTCCTCTCTCCTCTCTGGAGTTTGCGCTTGGAGATTCTGTTATCAGACAAGGTTGGCTAGGCCAGATTTAGCTTCGCTGGATCTGGCTAGGCCTCCTTGGTGGCAGCGGGATGGATTTTTCCCCCCGAGTGACTGGCCGAGGTTCCTTTGGTTCCTTGGCCACATTCCCTTAAAGGGACCACCCCCTCTCGGGATGTTGGTTCCAGATGCTCGAGCAGCCTTGGTAGGCTTTTTTCGGAAGGCTCTTTTAGGCTCAGCTTGGGCTGTTGGCCGTAGGGATGCTGTCACTGACAGCCTTGGAGTTCTGCCCCCGGTTTTTCCCTGGAACTGCCGGATGTGTGTCCAGACATTTGGACTGGCATTCTCCTCTAGCATGGCGTGGGTATATCGTTCCCCATAGCGCAGTCAGCGCAGAGTAGAAGTTCCCTTTCGAAAGGGAACGTCTCAGGTTACGTATGTAACCATGGTTCCCTGAGAACAGGGAACGAGACTCTGCGCTTTCATGCCATGCTGCGGGATGCCTGCTACAGTCGCTCAAAGACAAGAAGATGCCGGCTGTTTCCCCAGGCGCTCCCTTTATACGTCACGGTTCGCGCCGTTTGACGTGATAGGCTGTCGCCGGCCAATAGGATTGGAGTGTGGTGATTTTTGGCATTTCGAGCACAGGGTCACGGAGGACGTTCCCCATAGCGCAGTCAGCGCAGGTCTCGTTCCCTGTTCTCAGGGAACCATGGTTACATACGTAACCTGAGACGTTATATTTAACTGAACTACTGTTTAAAAATTACTGTATTGCTTAATTAAAATTAACCCAAAGTATGTTGGAAATGAACATTTATTAATGTTCAATGAATATTATTAAACAATAAACATTTATTAAATTGCTTATTAATACATTTATTAATATAAACTATTAAACTATTAAATTTATATTAATAAAATATTAAAGCTTATTAAAAACATTCACCTTTTGTCTATTATTGTTGCCTCTAATTGCATCTGGGTTTTAATTTCCCAACTTTTTGGGTTCATTTTAAGCTAGCCATATAGCAATTTTTAAACAATAGTTGGTTTAAATAAAACTACCCAGCAGGTTGGGCAAACATTTACCCAACCGCTGGGTTAAAACAAACCCATCGCTGGGTTGTCCATTTTCAACCCAACTTGGGTTGTTTTTAACCCAGCATTTTTAGAGTGATACTTTGTAAAAAGAGCTGTATAATAAAGGTGACATGACAACTCAAACGTACAGAATACAGCTATTTATCTATAGACCAACAACTTTTTGACATGAACTGCAAATTACCACAATACATTAGGCGTACCTTAGTGGAAACACTGACCTAAACGCTGCGCAGGAATAACTTGAGCTCGTGAGAGAGAGTCATTCTCCACGAAGGTGTAACATGAGATGAGATGGAAGACGTGCCTAACAAAGTTCAAGTTAGGATCCACACAGCTAGATTAATAAGCCGATTTATAACGACCATCATTCGAAGTGTCACAAAATACTGAAATTATCGTACATTATGGGATTTTTTTCATTATTGATCGTACATCGTACAGAGGTCAAAATTATCGTACAAATACGATAATTATCATACGTCTGGCAACACTGCTATCCACACTGTGTATTGCAACTTTTTGCATCTGATTTGTGTGTCCCATGCCACTCTTTCATTTTCCAGAATATCTGCATGGTTTCTATGGCAATGACATTGGCATGGTAGTATTTGATTTAAATAGGATTTCATATGAATGTAGCTCAAATTGGATGTTAAAATTGGATTTCATGTGACTTTTTGTTGTTCACAGATGAATATGGTCGGATTCCAATTGGATGTGCATGAAAATCAGATTTGGACTGATGGTGTGAAAGAGGCTTAAAGGTGCTAAAGAGGATCT
Organism: Culter alburnus; assembly: GCA_028476615.1. Classification (NCBI taxonomy): domain Eukaryota; kingdom Metazoa; phylum Chordata; class Actinopteri; order Cypriniformes; family Xenocyprididae; genus Culter; species Culter alburnus. The sequence continues at coordinate 572,208 of JAOTNS010003939.1, read as the reverse complement.
TTTCGTCGACTGAGAAACCAAAGACTGTTAGTGAGTTTTTGAAATGAGCGCATGCGTAAGAACAACCCCCCTCCTTCACTGCTCATTTCGAGGGAACGCCTCCCAAAACTCGTGCACGAGTATTGGAACACGAGTGTTTACCACCGGCATTCGCTGTGTCGTGTTAGTGGATTCATTATGTTGGACTCACTGCAGGTAACTCATAATCTGCAGTTGTTACTCCTGTCTCCTGACAAAAACATTGCATGCGGCGCCTGTGGAGTGTGGAAAGTTACTGGAGAGCGCAGCCGCACTCGTCTCTCACAAGGAACGTCACGGCAGTGATTGACAAGCCAGAGGGCCAATCGCGTAAACGATTGGCTGATGTTTTTAAGGCCCTACCTCGTGCACAGATGATGTATATTAATATTATTCCTTTCAGTGCACCTAATAAATAGTCTTTTATCAGTTAGTAAAGACAGTTTCAAGTAATATTGCAAAAATGTATAAAACAAAACATCCTCTGTAGCACCTTTAAGTAATTATGTAATTAACTGAAACAGAAACATGTATGTGATAAATCAGAAACTGATAATGACTGGGAACACAGGCAAAACAGAAACAGAGAAAACGAAACCAAAACACAATGAAACTAAACAGACTTAAACATAACCCTTTTTTTTTTTACTTTTTAACATCTTTTGCAAAACCATTTGAGTCTAAATGAAATCTCAATCAGATTTTGTCAGTTTATTCCAACTGACATGGTTAGATGAGATTAGTCTGAATAAGAGCTGATTAGTATAGTCCATTTATAGGCAGCTGACTGTGTTTAGTGTTTGGTTGAACAACAAATCCTTTAAATATCACGTAGAGATCATTTATTATGTTCTTGATGTTTGAAGACAACTTTACACTAAAAGTTTATCACACAGAAATTTAGCCGGAGTAATGGCTACTGAAGATGAGGCGTTGCCGTTAAATGCAATTCAGTAGTTCAGAATAGTTTCCAGCCGTAATATTGGCTCTATTTAATTCAGCCTTACTGGAATTTCTATGAAACATATTAAAATGTGTGTAAATCCAAACTTTTGAATGCTTCATCCTACAGTTGATGAAACCACTTGAATGAGAAATAAGAGCAGAAAAAAGTCATATACTTACTAGCTTCATACAGACATAAAAGCCACCAAAAACCAGGACTCCCGTCACACAGAGCAGTGTTTTTAAGTGTGGATTTGTTTCTAAATGTGGTTTGTAGGTCCTTAAAAACAAAAACAAAGCAAAAAACACAAAATACATTAATATACAGAAACAGCAATATAAGGCTGAAACAACTAACTGATGAAATAATAATCAATACTAAAAACAACAAGTTATTAGTTACATCTAAACATGTTAACTGAAATACAGCTAAAATCTAATTCAAAATAATAATAAAAAGTATAATAATATGTAAATAATACTAAACAGCTCTGGTTAGCTGGTGCTAATTAGCCATCATGAAGGTTTAATCTTGTGTCTAAATACTGACTGCAAGAATATTCTTCATTTTTTGGATTTTAAACTTGCTAATGTGTGATATTGACTAAAATATCTATTATCTATTTGATAAATCTGCACAGTGTAATCTTACGATCCTATTAGCCAAGTGTGTTAAAGATAGGATAAACGTGTAGTAAATATATAAAAACATGTTAAGGATTAGTTACATTATGATTAACGTAAACATAATTTTTTTTTCTGCATTGCTTTAATGAAGCAATGCAGAAAAAAAAAGAGAAACACCAATGACTCATTATGATTATAAAAAAATTGATCTACTTGTTGAACAAAGTGAAGTTCTCAAAGACAACATACCAATTTTCTTGAAACCTGCTTTCCTTAACTTCAAGAAATATGTCAGCCAGTAAACACACTCATGTTCATAGTATCGTTTCAGAAGTTTAAGCTGATCTTCATCATTATTCCACTTCTCCACCGTGGGATCTGCCTGTGGTACATGTGCAGTGTATGTTCGCTCCTTCACGCCCAGTGAGATGAAATCCTCTCCATCATAACTGTACTTATCAAACCCTTGTGAGACTTGAGTCTGATCATCCCACTCACATCCATACCTCCTCTGATACGTATGAAGACCTGAAGAAGATAAGGGAGTGAGACAAAAAAATTCAACATCAGCTCTTTTTGTGTAATGCACAAGGTAATACTTTCACATTTGAAAATGTAGTATAAATCATCTGAACTCACCATGTGACTGATTGAATCGCTTCATTAGATCATGAATGTTGTTTTTATACATCTGCTGCACATGTTTTCTGATCTCAGTGTCTTCTATCCACATCTCTTTAGTTGCAAACTCCTCCATCCAGTCCTGTTTGGGAATCAGTTTATTTGTATCACTGTCATAATAATCAATCTGTTGATCATCCAGTGTAGTTACAGCAGAAAACTCTGGGATTCCTGCAGTCGTCTGGCCTGTTATTCCAGTGTATGTGGTGATGAAGCTGTGTGACTCTGAAAAAATATTGAACAAAACAACAGAAAGACATTAAGCTCTCAAACATCTTGGTGACAAATCAAACAACTATAAAATACCACTATTCAAATTAATTTTATTAATTGAATTTAAGACACTAATCCCACTGAAATTCGTAACTTATTTTTTGTATTCAAATCTATTTGAATCTAAAAACATCTTGTGATTTACTTTATGTTCAACACACAGAAGTAGCTGAAGGTCTTGCTGACAGATGATTATCTTTCATTCGAAATTATGAAATGAATCTCACCTGAGTAAACAAAATGTATGTAGATGAAGAAAATGATGAAATTCATTATGGATGAAAATCCATGAATTTGATCCACAATTCTTTAAGTGTAGTCGTCGAAGAGCAACTTTACTGAGCACGTTACGACAACCTGTGAGTAAAAGCTCCCGCCCTAAACTTCCGTGTTGAGGCTGTTTCTCTAGAGCTGCAGTGACGTATGCTCTGTAACCTGTTTTTCCAGTTGATTCAGATTTAGCAGAAGCTAAAGAGTTTTTACAGCGCTCTTCGATGACTACACTTAAAGAAGTGTGGGTTAAATACATGGACTTTCATCTGCAATGAAGTTCATCATTTTCTTTATCTGCATACCTTTTGTTTACTCAGGTGAGATTCATTTCATAAAATCATTTTAACGGTGAATTCTCTGTCAGTGAGGCCTTCAGCTACTTCCGTGTGTTGAACTGACAGAAAATAAGACATTTCAAATCTGAGATGTAACATTTTCTCAAACATCTTTTATAATAGCGGGCTAATAGAACTAGTTCTTGCTGTTTTCTATTGAGTGCTGAAAAGGAGGATTTTGTTTTGTTGAAGCTGTACCAAAATTGTTTCAGTATTTTCCAGTGATGTATTTGTCTCTGGCAAGTCTATTTAAAGGCAAAAAACTAACAAGACTGAGAATAGCCCTACATGAATGACTTAAGTTATGCACATTTTAATGTAAACTAAAGAATATGCTTCCTCTGCGGGTGTCTGTGTTACGGTCCTGTTAAAGATACACTGTGCAAAAGTTTTGATTTAAAATGTAAGTTGAGCTCGTCTTTTCTTCCCTATTGTGGCATATATCAGAGTAAAACGGCTTCTAGAACAACAACAAATGTAGGGAAATTAAAGATTACAAAACACATGAAAGAAAAAAAAGAAAGAAAAAAAGATATGCACAGATTTAGATCATTTATTTAATAAAATACTGCAATATTCCATAAAATCATGATGACTTTAAAAGAAAAAAACAATGAATTTTCTTGGTATCAATATAACTTGATTTATGAAACTGTTTCAGTCAAAAGTTTGAAAACATTACATTGTTTTGATGTTTTTGAAATAAGTCTCTTCTGCTCACCAAGGCTACATTTATTTGATTAAAATACAGTAAAAACAGTAACATTGTGAAACAGCATTACAAATTAAAATAGCTGTTTTCTCTTTGAATATCTAGTAAAGTGTAATTTATTCCAGTGATCAAAGCTGAATTTTCAGCATCATTACTCCAGTCTTCAGTGTCACATGATCCTTCAGAAATCATTCTGATATGATTTGCTGCTCAAGAAACATTTATGATTATTATCAATGTTGAAAACAGTTCTGCTGCTTCATTTTTTGTCTTTCAAAATCATTACATCTGGACAGGTACTGTATGTATTTACCAGTTTGAAAACTTCGTACTGTTGTGTGTGTGTTGTTGAATGTGTGTTTCATATTTTTTAGAGTTTCACACCTTCATGACAGCTTACACTGGAATAAATGGAAAGACAACTGCAGGAACTCTAGAGTTTTCTGCTGTAACTACACTGGATGATCATCAGATTGATTATTATGACAGTAACATAACGGAGCTGATTCCCAGACAGGACTGGATGAAGGAGTTTGCATCAACAGAACCGTGGAAGGACTACACTGAGATCAGAGAAAAACTACAGCAGATCTACAAAAACAACATTCATGTTCTAATGGAGCGATTCAGTCAGTCACATGGTGAGTTAAAATACAGTATTACACAGCTCTCTGAAATGCTTGATTCTGATTGGTCAGTCGTGACATCCTGAGGTCTGTTATTCACCATCAATGACCGTTAGCAACGCTGTATAGAGTGCAAGAGTCGGGTTCTGGAAGTAAAAACTCCATTCATTTTCTTCATAAGGTAACTGATTTTGAACTTAATAAACCATTAAGGACAGAAATACTGTGAGCTACGAGGTTGTTAATCGATGGCATTTTCTTCAGTTGAAGCCGTCAGCTCACATTATTTCAGCCTAGCCTAAAAATAATCATGTTAACAGCAGAATTTATAGAGAAAACTACATTACCCATGATGCTGTACAGAAAACTCCACCAATAAGAGTTGAAACAAGCAAAACGCACCAAAAGTCTTCTTAAGCTTTATTTTGTACATTATCCCTTAAACTACATTTTTGAACATCAAAAGATTATCTTGTACATTAAAAATAAAAAGTAAGTACAGTAGAGTAGAGTATCCCACTATCTCCATCTCTTCCAGGTGTTCATACATATCAGAGGATGTATGGATGTGAGTGGGATGATAAGACTGGAGAGATACGAGGGTTTGATCAGTATGCTTATGATGGAGAGGATTTCATCTCACTGGACCTGAAGGAGCTCAGATACACACACCTGTACAGCAGGCATCTCGCACAGTGATGAAGTGGAATAATGACAGAACACAGCTTGAATCTCTGAAACAATACTATGATTATGAGTGTGTTTACTGGGCTGAGGAAGTTCTTACATTTGTCCAAAGCTACTCTTGAGAAAGCAGGTATAGTCAGAGTTACCAGGACAGTTGGATCATTTCTTTCCTGCATGTGCAGATCCCATGTTTTAACAGACAGCTTGATAAATCTCTGCAGGTCAACATTAGAGACTGTTAAACTGTGATAAGCAGAAAGTGCATGTGTTTCTTTCTCTGTTCTTAGTTTTGTTCCCTGTTCTGTATTGACTTCTAGATCCTCCTAAAGTCTCTCTGCTGCAGAAGAACCCAGACTCTCCTGTGGAGTGTCATGTCACAGGTTTTCTCTTCAGAAACACAAACATCTCATGGAGGAAGAATGGACAAGCTATGAATTATTCTAGTAAATTAGAGACTGGAGACACACTACTAAATGAGGACGGGACCTTCCAGAGGACTGTTACCCTCTATGTCCTTTCAGACGAATGGAAGGAGGAACAGTACACTTGTGTGGTGGAGCACAAGGCTGAGAAGACTGAGACCTTCCAGATTCTGACTGAGGATGAGATCAAGAGGAACAGAAAGTTGAAACCTGGTTAATTTTTCTACCTGTACATTTTACTGACAATGAAAATGCCTTTACTTTTTCTGTTGTTTTTTCTTACATGTTATTCATTGTGTATTGTGTGTATGTTTCTCTGTGTTCTAGTACCTGGATCAGATGCTTCATCTATCACAGGTCTGGTTGTAATATTCGCAGTAATTGTTGTAGCGATTGTACTGTGTGTACTTTGGAAACACAGGGAAAAAATCAAATATTGTAAGTACTGTTTTTACACGTGTTTCTGTGTGTGGCAGTACAAAAGAGTGCAGTGAACGTGAAGCTGTTGCTGTTTTATCAGTTCCATCATGTTTTTATTATCATTTTTTTATTATTATTTTTTTATTTTTTAATTCTGTTGGTGGTGTGTCTGAAATGATATCTGAATCCCTTGATAATGTTCTTTAAATTTCATTACTGTATATTACACTTTCATTTATCTCACTTCACAGGCCTCATACATTCCAAAAGTCGACGCGCTGAAACACAGTCCATGTCGTCACAAGATGCAATGCTGAATCCAGTCCACACCTTCGAAGTCATGACTGAGCAGCACCTCATGGTCCCTTCACAGAGAGGCACAGAATCACTTTCCAGAACCTCTCTTCACAGGTCCTCACCAGTGGATTGATCTTCCCAACAACTCAGTTCTTTTATAAGGTTCAAGAAACATCTAAAGACTTTAAAAGACTCTTTTCCGTGAGCATTCAAATACACACATGTAAAACAATCTTCTTTATACTTTTACTTTTTCCTCCATCTGTAATCTTGACATTTAGCTTTTTAGTATTTCTTTTAGAATGAATCACTTAAGCTGCTTTTCCACCATGGAGCAAAACTGTTCTCTTTGCTTATCCATTCCATTCCGTGCCAATCCGGCCCAGCCGGTATGGACATGGTTTCATTTTCCACGGTGATAACAGAGCTCTTTGGAATGTATTATAAATGTGTCAGTCATTAGACACAAGAGGAAGATGATGGGATATTTCTTGTTTACTTTGCTCAAATAGTGCTACAGAGAAACTGGCAGCCAGACAACAGAGACAAGTGACCAATCCTGAGCTACACTACACACAACTACACTACACACGTTCACAGATGCGTTTCCCAAAAGCATCGTTAGCCAACTAACATAACAATTTCCGTCGTTATTAACATAGTTCAAAGATTTGGTGTGTCCCGAACATAGTTCAAACAAACATTCACAAACTTGTGTGACTGGAACGACTTCTCGAGCTGTGGTTAGAAGTATAGTTTCCTGTTTTTATGAAATGTGGACTTAATAAATCATTATCTTGAGCAAAATAAGCAAGCTGACATTAAGTACAATGTATATCTTTTATTTCAAATATATGCAAATGTCATTTATATATTTTAGTTTGTCAAGAGATTTGAAGCACCGTTTTTGGAGAGTGCGCATATGCGTACGTGCTCTGGTATGAGCCTATGATTGAATTTGATTTAATCTGGAAATAAAGCAAAATAACTGAGAAAACGAGAATTAGTCCTCTAATGCCATGTCCGTAATTTATAGCAGAAATTATAGCATTAATTCGATCTCATACGGATTCATTTAAAGAAGTTATTACTCACCACCTGCGTGACATCATTCACCAACGTGGCTGATCGACAAGTTTGCGACAATACGGTTTCGGCAAACAGCCATGACTAGCTAGTTGATTTGTTCAACAAACAGATGACCCAGTACCATTTGTACCATTTTTATGGAGATATTAGAGTGCATTTTCCCAATCAGATGTTTATATATTTATGCACATACCTTATGTGTAAGTACTGTATATGTGCCTTATATCCTGTTGAAAATATGTTTATATTTGTATTTATGTATATACACTGGAGTAATGATCAGATTAAATCAATCAATCTGTCTGATGGTTTCTCACTGGAAAGTACTTGTTGAGCTTGTGGTTAACAGCTCCAAAAATTGATGATAACCTGTGATCAGTCAACAGTGCTCCCATCAACATGTATTCACATTTGAGATGTTTTTTGTTTTGTTTGTTAATTTTGTCTTTTTTGCCTTATTCTATGCCTTTATTTTGTGCTGCATTAAATAATAAACCTCTATATTGTTCTCCTTTTTTTCTGAGCAAGTTCAGTCTCTGTCAATAATCTGTCTGTACACAATAGTTTTAATAGAGATTCACACTAAATGGATTATACTACACAGATTTTAACTGATACATATGTGAACTCTGACAATTTTTAAACATCGAAAATGATTGAATATGTGAAACTTGTCTTGCTACCAACAATCATTTCAAATGTAATTATTAAACTAACACCAGACTGTTGCTTATGGATCTAAGTTCTTTCTTTACCCTACAGCTATTTATATTTAATTTATATAATTTATTCTAATCCTTATAACCTAGATCAACCTCACTAGTTATTGGAGGCCTAGTCAGAGCACACAATGACCCTTCTCCAGTGCCTATGACATGTGAAAGCGCTGGCAGTGTATGTTCTCAGCAGGTCTGGAGCGAGTGAGCGGGTATCAGAGCGCTGCAGGGCTGTTTGTGAGGGCTGTTCGCAGGAGGTAATTAGTCTCTCTTCACTGCCACACTGAATCAGGGCTGTGAACGGGCCACTGTCACATCAGCTCTGCAGCGCTCGAGTCTGAGCACCAGCGCTCGACATGCAGCGCCGCACGACTGTCTGCTTCACCCTGAGCACAGGAGACACGCCACACCTGTGAGAGAGAGAGCAGACCGGATCTCACAGGTACACTGCACAAAAACACTTTATTCATGAGGATTTGTGTGAAATAAATAAATAATCTATATAAACAACGTTTGAAAAATGCAAAATATTCCAAATACAGTTAACCGTGTCATAAGAAGTCCTCCAGTACTCTAGGGGCGATAGAGTTTCTATAAAATGTGCTAATAAACCACATGTGTCGTTATTATATGTAAGTACATATACACAAAAAAATGACGTAATCAATAGCACATGCATTTGAGTTTGCATAGCTGGAAGAATTTGCATTTCTGTATTAGCACAGAGATGCTCCTAGGTTAGCAAAACACACTTGTACTGCTATAATTTCCTCAAAACCCTCTATTCTCACACTCACACACAGTGAGGTCCAAGTAGAGCGTGGCTTTAGCTGTGACTGATGATTTGTTTTGCTCACAAAGGCCTCAGGTGTCAAAAGTCATGTATGCAACTGACCTGTACGCGTGCTAGCATGAGCCGGCCTTCGCTGGGGCTAACCGGGCCGAATCAAGTCGTGATTAATAACACGACTGAGGCAGAAGTGTGAATGTGCGCGAGCGCTCGCCCACACGCTGGTGTACATGATTAGTGTACAAACAATTACTTTGCCCCAACATTCCCCCTGACAAGAGAGTTAAGATTCTGCCATGCTAATCTCCCTGATCATACCAGAGCCATTCATTATGAGCTTTGAGCGGAAAACGGGAAATCTCTGGGAAACACACCAACGTTCGCCCACTCGCCGCGTACAGATGTTCAGAACGAGCTGAAACGTGTCAGAGCTACATTTGATATGATTACTACTCTTCTTCCAGATAGATTTTGAAGTCTTACAGGTTTTCTGTTTTTTAATCTGTGGAGGCCTTTTGGCTAATGCTAATGCTAAAATATCACACATTCGACTGTGCTAAAATGAAAAACAACACTCATGCTAACAAAAATAGAAAAGCTAGCTTTTTATCAAGCTAATTGGGATATAAATCATAAAATCATGAATAATGTCACATTATTTGAAGATAGAGAATGAAAATTAGTAAAAAAGTTTTGTTATTATACTTTTAAAAATGAAAAAAAAAAAAAGCTCTAGAAAGCCAATGCTACTTTTGATTTGTTTTTTACTCCTTTTCTAGATAGATTGGATGTTTTGAAAGAAGCTAGCGAGGAACGGTTTTCTTTTTTTAATCTGTGAAAGCTTTTTTTTTGCTAATGCTAATGCTAAAATACCACACGTTAGACTGTTGAACGAAGAAACAACCCTCATGCTAAAAGCTAACAGGGAATAAAAGAGAAATACAGTGAGAAATGATGGGTAATATCACATTATTTGAAGATACAGAATGAAAAATCACTGCTAAACTAAAAAAAAAAGCTTTTAAAAAGTGCTCTGGAAAGCTAAAGCTACATTTGATTTGTTTATTACTCTTTTTCTAGATAGATTGACATTTTAGAGGCTTTTGAAAGAAGCTAGTGAGGAACAATTTTCTTTTTTTAATCTGTGAAATCTTTTTTTGCTAATGCTAATGCTAAAATACAAAACGTTAGACTGTTAACAAAGAAACAACCCTCATGCTAAAGCTAACAGGGAATAAAAGAGAAACAGTAAGAAATGATGGGTAATATCACATTATTTGAAGATACCGAATGAAAAATTACTTCCAAACTAAAAAATCTTTTAAAGAGTGCTCTGAAAGCTAAAGCTACATTTGATGTTTATTACCCTTTTTCCAGATGGATTTCTTTCTCTTTTTTTTCTGTGGATGTTCTTTTGGCTAATGCTAGTGCTAACATAGCACACATTAGACAACCCTCATGCTAAAGCTAACAGGGAAATAAGAGAAATACACAGAAAAATGATGATTATTTGAAGATACAGAAAAAAAATTCTATGCTAACCTAAAAAAAGCTTTAAAAAAACGCTCTGAAAAGCTAAAAGCTACATTTGATATATTTATTACTCTTCACCAGATTTTTTTGTTTTAAAGGCTTTTGAAAGAATAAACTCTTTTCTTATTTATTATCATTTTGGTTAACATTAATGCTGAAATATCATGTTAAACTGCGTTAAATGAAGAAAACCTCATGCAAACAAACAGAAAGCTAGTTGTTGTTTTTTTAGAAAATAATGATAAAAATACAAAAATAAATCCTATTTTCTTAAGACAGAAAATGAAAAAGTTGATGCTCAACTAGCAAACTAGGTTTAGCATGTAAGTCAGTTTGAGATGAATCCCGTTTAGATACAGATTTTACATTACTTCAGCTAAAGTTCCCTATTTAATATTTAAGTATTCTCTCAATAGCTATAGGCTCTGGCTCAGGTTTGATGTTTTGACACTAACAGGTTCAGTGAAGCAAGTTTGGGCATTTCTTTCTATCTTCAGACAGTCCAAACGAACACAGTCCAGTGTTTTGTGATTTCTTATTCAGAGGCTAGTAAAAAAGAGCCAGCGGCGTCTCTGAAAGTTGCTCTGGATTTGCCCTCAGGACAAAGATACCATGTGACGGGTGTCAGCGACCCCGAAGCCAATGAAACCCCAGTGAGGAGTTTCCTCAGCTAAACGACAGCGAGAGGAATCAGGGCAGGTGTGGAGCGAGTGACAGATGGAGTGAGATTTGACGTCTGGAACATGGAGCAGATTCAGTGGTGCGGAGAATATAGAGCTGGATCCAGCTGATGTGAGAGATAACTAGACATCAAAACTCATCCCGTTCACTCCCGTAATAAAACTCTCCTGCACAGACACTGAGACTCAATCCAGACTGAAGGAGAAAGTGTTTGTTTTCATAATCTTTCATCAAAACGCAATAACTTTTGCCGGCACTTTAATGACTTTCCAGCTGACGCAAGTCCTCATGAGAAGATCTTATTTACAAGCTTACAGGTCGTTATTACAAGGCGATTTTTGTTTGGGAAATTTACATATTGGCCAATATAATACACATTTATCGCTTTTAACTTACTAAGATACTTTTTTTAGCTCTAGTGCAGCAACAAATATTTGTAAAGTTATGGCTTAAAGAAAATCCCACCGGTAAATATAGTGTGTTCATCTTACAAATATAATCATTTCAATGTGACTGGAAGGCAGTACAACGGCGTATAGAGAAAATAATTTCACTGGCAAACAAGGATAAATTTCACACCATTATTTAGTGCTAAATTTTCAGTTTCACAACAAAAATATGTATTTAAATTTAATTAATAGTAATTTAATTTAAATAAACATTAAATGTATTTCAATATTCCATTTGACTTTCATTGTTTGCATTAATTATACAAAAATAAATTATTTTAATACAATTAATGTCAAGTATAACTATCAAACATATCAATAATCATTTTTAATCAAATGATATGTAATATTTATTAACTTTATACATTTACACACACAACACACATAACTATTTAAATTGGTAATATAATAAATAAAATTTATGTAATAATCAATAAATGATTTAAAAAAGTATCATTTCAATTAATAAATTATAAATAAAATTGAATTTATTTAATAATAATTATTTAATTTAATAACACAATTTAATTAATGAAAAAACAAATCTATTATTAAATATATAATAATAATAAATATATTTATAATATTATTTTAATTTATTTAGCTTCATGTAGCAGTCAGGTGTATAGTTTAATATAACTATTATAATATTATCTAAAATATTAATGTCAATTGATCTAAAATATATATATAATATATATAATATATATATTATATATATATATATATATAATATATATATTTTTATTACAAGCATTATATTATTATTTATTATTAAGATGAAACTAATATAAAATAATAAATATATTTTAATTGAAAATTGTATATATATATATATATAATATACCCTCACAAATATAAAATTATTTATACAAATGTCTACAAATAATGAATTTATTTGCATCTGTGATGCAGTCTTAGATTGGTTTGAGTCTATTTTACTAAGAGGAGTTTCTCTGGTGAATTTTCTTCATTTCCAGTGTCCATTACATGTGAGGTGCTGCAGGGCTCCGTTTTGGGCCCGGTTTTATTTGCTTTATATATGCTCCCTCTCCGCACCACTTCGCTCCATCTCTATCATATTTATGTTAACGACACCCAATTACACTTACCAATAAACCTGGCACAAAATCCTTATCTGCTTTGTTAGCTTGTGTAAATCACATTCAAAGCTGGATGGGTGATCTTTTCTTCAGTTAGATGAAATAAGACTGAAGTTATCTTATTTGGCTCCTTTCGTATTTTTTAGATAGTCTTACCTCTAATTTAGGACAGCTGAAAGCTAAATCTGCACTCATATAAAGAACTTAGTGTCATTTTTGATTCACAGTTAAAATTCAACAAGCAAATAAACTCTGTTGTTAGAGCTCAGGGGTTTAAGAAAGCTCAATGACCTGGAGACAGAAGGTCATTCATGCCTTTATTTCAACAAGGCTTGATCATAATGCTCTATATGCTGGTGCCAACCAGTTTTCTCCTTTCACGCTTGGAGTGAACACTCAAAACACAGTCAGAAACACCCAGAATAACCAGCATAAACTTGCATCATTTGTGAAATAGTAAGTCTGCTATATTGTCTTGGTAATTTCGAATAATCAATACGCATTTCTGCTGTTGAACACTGATATTTCCAGCACAAAGTGAACTCACAATCTCCTCTGTCTCTGTTTACCGTATCGTTTCATCTTGTTTTCTGTTGTTCTGTTCTTATCAGCGAGACGCAGGTGTTCTCCGATCTGATTATCAACTATTTAAATCTGCTGCATTTCATTTCATTCTTCCTCCTCGTTTGTTTCTTCACCCTCAGCAGGCACTTTCGTGGAACAACGACACGCTTGTCTGAGGACAATCGATTCACGCTCGTCAAGCACAAGAGAAAGCAGGAAAACGAGTAACTAAAGGCTCTGAGGACCAAAAATACTCAGTCTAACTACCGTCAGGCTTTGGGGCAGTGGTGGAGTAATGGTGAGAGAGTCACACTGGTAACCCGGAGGTTGCGGGTGATATTACTCTGCTCCGGGTGTGTGTGTGTGTGTGTGTGTGTGTTCACTACTCCTAATGTTTGTGTACTAACTTTGAAGGGTTAAATGTAGAGGACATGAGTACATATTGACCTTCACATTTCACTTTCAGCTAGTGTTTTGAAAGTAGTTAGTTACACTACAAGCTGCGAATTACAGTAAAGCTGTCAGGTTGTGCAAATGTAATATTGATTTTATACACAAATAAGTTAATATTGTTATAGTTAACAATTTTTTCTGCTTTTGCTCAATTTTACCATTGAAAATATTACATGTAAAGCCAGAGCAGAACTGTTGAGTGTCTCCATTCGACAGACAGAGGTGGTTCGTTTCTGAATGAATCAATATTTTGAGTGAATCAATTGGGTGAACAAATGACTCAATATTTTCAAAAATGAAAATTGTGTCATCATTCACTCACCCTCATGGTCGTTGAAGCCTAAAGGTTCATGTGCAATAAATTTTATGTTGATTCAAATAAAATATTTTTTCTAAAGCTATTTTTTGTAATGTCTTTTTGATGCTTTTCTCATTTAACACAATAATGACTGTACATTATCTTTTGGGGGGAATTTCTCAGCCAAATTTGATGTGCATTTAATTTGTAATTAATTAGATTATTAAGTGCCACATTGTGTAAATAATTAGATTAAAAATTTAATCGCTTGACAGCACTAATATTATTAACAACAACAAAAATATTTTAGCTTCAATTTAGTTGTCAGGTTGTGTAATTAATATAATTATTGTATAATTTAAATAATTGCTAAATAATGATTTTGATAAATATATTAATTAAATAAACTTAATTAAAATAATAATATTTTAGCTTTGATGTAGCTGTCATGTTGTATAATATAATATAATTATATAATTTAAATAATTATTAATAATAATATAATATAATAATAATAATAATATATATAATTAATATTATTATTATTATTGTAATTATATATATATAATAATAATAATAATGAATGATTATTTTAATAATAAGCATAATAATAATAAGAAGAAAAAATTTAGCTTCAATTTAGTTGTCAGGTTGTGTAATTAAAATAAATATTGTATAATTTAAATAATTGCTAAATAATGATTTTGATAAATATATTAATTAAATAAACTTAATCAAACAATAATAATATTTTAGCTTTGATGTAGCTGTCATGTTGTATAATATAATATAATATAATTATTAATAATAATTAAATTAATAATGAATGAATTATTTTAATAATAAGCATAAATAATAATACTAAGAAAAAGAATTTAGCTTCAATTTAGTTGTCAGGTTTTGTAATTAATATAAATATTGTATAATTTAAATAACTGCTAATAATTCAACAAATAATGGTTTTGATACAAAAGTATAGTATTTAAATGAAATAAAACAATTAATAATAATAAACAATAATATTATTAATATTTTGGCTTTGATGTAGCTGTAAGGTTTTAGAATTTACATAATTGTTGTATCATTTATTAATAAATAAATTATTTTAATAATAAGTATAAAAACTAAATTAAGTAATAATATTTAATAATAATTATTTCAGCTTCAATGTAGCTGCCAGAGTGTATAATTAATATGACTTCTATATATTTAAATAATTAATAATAAATAAACATTTAAATTAATATATAAAAATAAATAATGATTTTAATAGATAATAAAATATATAAAATGCCATTTATTTAATATAGCAATTGTTTCTCCTGGACAGCGATGAGGCTGAATAGAGACTTTCTCTCAAGTCTACTTCATCTAAAATGTCTCTTTAAAGGAAAACGACCCCAGATATCTCACGTGTGGCTCGCCACCAAAGTTTGAGATCTCAATATGGACTCAGATGTTTCTCATTCAGTTCTTCCAAAATCAAATGATCTGATCTGCAGTTCACATTCATCTGTTTAATGTCTCCTAAGTCTGAGACAAACTCTCTTCTGCTAGACTATATAATTTTCCCAGCATTCATTCTGTTTGGTTTCTTCCTCAGACATTAGTTATAATTGGTCCCCAGAAGCAAACTCTCACAAAAGCCCCAAAAATATGGTAATATATTTAATTTAATCTCCCGCTGAGTCTCGTCAACAAGAAGCTGTTTGATCCATCATTACAAATAATCCTTATTTTCCGTTATTCTTTGGACATTTCCCACTAAAACGACACAGAAACTCTTCAGGATGATAAATATTTGACTGGAATTATCACTCAAAGTCTTCTGCTAAGTGTGTGGAAGAGAAAAGCCGGGAGAAAAATAAGGGATATTTTGTGCATGACTGCCCTCCCACAGCCAACGGGTCGCATCTTTAAATAAGGACTGCAGTTTTTCATGTATATTTGCACAATTATTTTTGCCAGGCAAGCAGGAGCTACGCGTTAACCATGCTGATTAGCATTTAAAAGAGCCCCATTTTTCATATCCGCCAGCTCCAGCCCCTCTGACTGCAATTGAACTCGCGGACCCGACGCTGTTCAATTATGGCCGTAAATACCGTCCAGGACAAAAGGCAGAAATGAGACTGTCTTGTGAGGAAAAGGGGAACCTTTGAAACAACTGAAAGGCCTTTAATAACGCGAGCCGGCGCTCCAAATGAAATGAATCACGTGCCAAACAAGCTGACAAACTCTCACAGAACTTCTGCAAGGACCGGGAAGCGTTCAGACTTTAACTGGTCAAAGACACGAGAGAATCTGAGGGGAAATTAAAGATGGCTCAGAAAGGTCAGAGTCGTGCGTCAGCAGATTCGCCCGCCGTCTACGAGGATCGTCTGGATGTCGTGGAAGTTTCCGCCAGCGGTTCGGAGGCGAGAATGAGAAAACCAGTGGACAACTGCTGACATCTTTAAAGGGATAGTTCACCCAAACTTGAAAATGATCCCATTATTTACCATGTTTTCCTCTGAGCTTCTGCGTTTGTCATTATGTCGTGCCTCGGGTCAGGGGTTACTTTTCCACTGCAAATCGATGCATACGGCCGTCTGTCAGAAGCTAGTTATTATAGTTTATAAAGTTTTTAATATGGATATTTTTCTTACAAAAACCCATCGCTTCACTTCAGAAGGCCTTTATTAACCACCTGGAGCCATATGGTTTTTATGATGGATTTTTTTGGCTTCAAAATCTGGCCTCCCCTTCACAACCATAAAGCTTAAAAGAATATTTTTAAATATATCTCTGATTGTGTTTGTCTGAAAGAAGATAGTCATATACACCTAGGATGGCTTGAGGGTGAGTAAATCATGGGATAATTTTCATTTTTGAGAGAACTATCCCTTTAATGTAGACGATCCACTGAGACTAATATGATGTGTTACGAATATAACAGCATCAAAATATGACAAAACACAAATATAAATACTTGCTTAAAGTCAGCAACTGAGATGCAAAAGCACTTTTGGCTACAAAAATAATTATAAATAAAAATAATTATAGCAATACAAACTAGTAACTACAATGAAGCTAACTAACTCAATATAATCTTAAATAATTAATAATAAATAAAAAATAATGATTTAATATAAAATAAATAAATAAAATACAATTAAATAAATAATAAAATAAATAATCATTTTAGCTTCATAGTAGTTTGTAAATTATTATTATAATTATAAACTTTATTTTAAAAATATTAAAAATAAACAATACTACTAATAATATATATAAAAAATAATAATATAATGGTTTTAATAAGTAAATAATTCAATTACTAATATTGAATAATGCTATAATAAAATGATAATAAAATGCAATAAATAAATAAATAATATAGCTTCAATGTAGCTTTCAGGTTGTATAATTAACATAAATATTATGTAATTTATTCAAACATTAATAATAGGTATATGATTAAGTAAATAAATAAATAGCAGTTTTACAAATAAGTATAATAATAATGATGATGATGATTTTAATAAGTATAAAAACAATAATATTAATTAATACATTCAGCTTCGATAATAATTTATTCAGCTGTCAGGTTGTATAATATTTAATTATTTTATCACTTATTTAAATAATTCATCTAAATGTAATTAGAATTAATAAAATAATATAAGGATTTTATAATAAATACAATCATTATTAATAATAAAAACTGCATAGAACCGTATATTTTATTATATAAAAAAATATTTTTAAAAAGTAAAATATTGATTTCTGGAGACAATTTTGTATATGATAATTTAATATACATTGATATTTTTATTTCATTATGTTTATATTCTATTGATTAAGTAAAAAAAAAAACACTTTCATGAAGAACCGAGAGTTTACCAGCTTCACATCACATATATTTATATCCATGAAAAAAGAGTTTTATTCTATTTTGATACTAAAACTGAAGACGTTGACATACCAGCATGAGACGCAATGATCACGCTGTAGATTTCTCAAGCTTTCACATCTAATATTTCCAATCCATCTTGTCCAGACGGGTCACTGACTAAACATCTGAGTGACACGCTGAAGATAAATGTGTGATCAAATGAAAGGAAGAGTGGAAACGTCTTAAACTCTCATTAATTCAGTGGGAAATCGACACCTGAGCAAGATTGATTGTCATGTGACCTTTGGCGAAGCTGCAGGGTTTCCCAGCCTAAACAACAGGATCCAGATGATGAGTTCTCTGTATGCAGATCACTGTTTGTGTAGCGGGAATGACATCTGACGCTAGAGCTACGGCGAGACGGCGGGGTTTCTCTGAGAACACGTCTGCGGGACAATAATCCTGGAAAAACAGAAGGAAAATACTGAAGAAAATTGTAAAATACACTATTAGTACAGAACCTGCCAGACATTTCTTATCCTATAATCAAGGACAAACTGTTAAAATACAAAGCTAACATGCTTCTGATGGGAAAATGAAAGCTACTAATCAGAAGCCATTTATACACAAGGGCACTTGTGAATCTAGAGTCAGTTCATATGTAGTTTTCATACAATAGAGACACAAATGTGTTTATATATGTAATTAGGTTATTTCTTATGTGTTTCAGCTGATTTTTTTTTGTTCTACTCAAAGTGGGAGAAAACAAAAACACAGTCTAACGTTTGTTTAAGTGACTTATCGCCATTAACATTAGGAAAACGGATGGAAATTCAATAGGCAAATCAATCCAGTGCACTTTCATTACGCAAACTATAATAAGGGAAATCAATTTCAATCCATACATCAATCTAAGCTGTCAGGAACGATGACCTTTCACCCCAGCTATTGTGATGCAAGGATGTTCAACTGGCCTGATTTCCCATGAGCCTCTGGAAACATCAACAGGTCACCTGATCGCATTGCTTTTTGCTTTGGGTTTCAATATTTCTAGAGACATAATTAGGTGCAAATGACGTACAAACATTTGTGTGTTTCCTAAACGATGCATTTTGGTTGCAGTTAGGTTACACTGCAGCACAACGTTAATAAAATAACTTATAATAAAAATATGTACCAATTTATTTTATACAGCAAGTTATCATTTTATAATATTATTGTTATTATATTAAAATGATTACTAATAATAACCATTATTAAATAATTATGTATGCATTTATTTCAAAAGAATTATGTAATCATTTTTTTAAAGAAAACTCAGAACTTAGAAAAACTTAGAAACTTAGAAGTTTAGTTTTAAAGAAAAAAGTAAAAGTATAAATTAAAAGTTTATGTAAACTTTTTAAAAACTTAGAAAAACTTAGAAACTTAGAAGATTACTTTTGAAGTGAAAAGTAAAAGTTTAAAGTAAAAGTTTAACACTTTTTTAAAACTTAGAAACAAAAGTTTATATTTAAAGTAAAAAGTAAAAGTTTAAAGTAAAAGTTTATGTAAACTTTAAAACTTAGAAAAACTTAGAACTTAAAATTACTTTGAAGTGAAAAGTAAAAGTTTAAGTAAATTTTAACACTTTTTTAAAACTTAGAAACAAAATTTTATATTTAAGTAAAAGTAAAAGTTTAAAGTAAAAGTTTATGTAAACTTTAAAACTTAGAAAAACTTAGAAACTTAGATTACCTTTGAAGTGAAAAGTAAAAGTTTAAAGTAAAAGTTTAAGTAACACTTTTTTAAAACTTAGAAACAAAAATTTATATTTAAAGTAAAAGTAAAGTTTAAAGTAAAAGTTTATGTAAACTTTAAAACTTAGAAAAACTTAGAAACTTAGATTACTTTGAAGTGAAAAGTAAAAGTTTAAAGTAAAAGTTTAACACTTTTTTTTAAAACTTAGAAACAAAAGTTTATATTTAAAGTAAAAGTAAAAGTTTAAAGTAAAGTTTATGTAAACTTTAAAACTTAGAAAAACTTAGAAACTTAGATTACCTTTGAAGTGAAAGAAAAGTTAAAGTAAAAGTTTAAGTAACTTTTTTTAAAACTTAGAAACAAAATTTATATTTAAAGTAAAGTAAAGTTAAAGTAAAAGTTTATGTAAACTTTAAAACTTAGAAAAACTTAGAAACTTAGAAGATTACCTTTGAAGTGAAAAGTAAAAGTTTAAAGTAAAAGTTTAAGTAACACTTTTTAAAACTTAGAAACAAATTTTATTTAAAGTAAAAAGTAAAAGTTAAAGTAAAGTTATTAAACTTTAAACTTAAAAAACTTTAGAAGTTTATTTTTGAAGTAAAATTTTAAAGTAAAAGTTTATGTAAACCTTTTAAAATTTAGAAACGCAAGTTTACTTTTAAAGTAAAAAGTAAAATTTTAAAGTAAACATTTATGTAAACTTCAATACTTAAAAACTTACTTTAAAGTAAAAAAAAGTGAAGTAAATATTTAAAGTAAAAGTTTATGTAACTTTTTAAAAAGTTTTAAGTTAACAGTTGAAAAAATATGAATGTCCTAAATGTTTAGTAAATGTTATGAAAATCCTGGAAGGTTTTCACAAAAATCAATCAAACTTATTATGAAAAGGAAACCAGACCAAATAGGAGTGTTTGTGGAACCTTTAGTTAAATATAATGCTTTTTATAATAGGCATAATAACTCTAATTATAATGCAAAATATTATAATTAAATAAATTCAATACATGAAATAAATAATAATAATAAATGTAGCTGTCAGGTTGTACAATTAATACATTAATGTAACTTGTTTAAACAATAATAAATATAAGTTTATATACATCTCAAAAATGTTTCAGCAATATTAAATATAAAATAAAAGAAATGGTACTGCTAATGTTATAACAACAACATTTCTGCAACATTAAGAAAACGCTTGTAAAAAAGTGCCTAAATCTGTCACGTACACCATCACCAGTCATTTCACGACTTCAAAAACATTTTTACATCGATGTGCTATATGTAAACATAATAAGATGGTTTTGCTTTTAATAAGTATGAGATTTTTGGCACTGTGATGAGCAGAAAACCTTTTGTCGAAAAGCTTAAATTACACAGAAAATGAAATTAAATAAATAAAACTGCTTCAGCTGAGTCCCGTCATGTAATTACAGCCCAAAAAACTGCAGTCAGTGCCTGAGTCCAGCTCTACACGGCCCTCTGTGTCTCTCTCTCGGTTTCTTCTCTGAAGAATTAATGAGACGATTCATCATCCATTCACACCGATGCCCTTCCCGCTGCCCAAAGCGCAGCACACGCTCCCTAAAACCAGCGTTTTCAACTCTAATTGTTTTTGTCCTCAAAAGAGCAGCACTTAGGGAATCTCTAAAGGCAACAATTAAAGGGTCTGTATCTGCCGGACTTTCCCAGAAGCCTTTGTTGCATATGCAGCACTTAGTGTGGGAATTATGGCACTTTCCTTAAATAGAAAATAGAATCCAAATTGGTATTTTATTGTTTTACAAATAATAAAAAAAAAAAAAAAAAAATATATATATATATATATATATATATATATATATATATACACACACACACACACACACACACACAATGAATCACCTCATGGCACTCGTTAAGTGTAGTGTGACCTAGTTAGGGCACAGGGTGCAGTTTTGCCCATTACAGCAGAGCTAGAAGCAGAAAACTAACAAGGTGTGCTCTCGGGATCCGTGTCAATACTCAATACTCGCTTGTGTGGGCATCTGTGTGCGTATCCACTAGCATGGCGACACAAAGCACTATTCATGTCACCACAATAAATGACCCTGACTAATAGAACATGACATTCTTGTCTTTTATATTTCTGAGCTGCATTAGTCCGGTTATTGTGAAACATCTTGTAAGCACAACAAATTTCATTTACCTCTTTCCCAAACCAGACTTGCGCCCCAAAATGGGGCATCGTGCAACTGTTTTTGTTGGGTTTTTTGGCAGTTCTGGCTCTCTTGGTGCCCTAGATGGGATGAGATGAGATGAGATAAGAAATGAACTAAGATTGAAAATAAAACAAATAAAAAATAAAATAGATTCAAAAAATACCTCAAAAATATGTAACAAAATAATGTGTAACTACAGAAAGCATTACAAAACAATAGTCACATTTTGAATCAGTTCATTTTGTGAATGAATCATTTAGCCAGATTTATCAAAAAGATCAGATTCAAAAGAATGATTCGATCATTGAAGATTTTCAGTAAATAACGGCTTTAATTTTTGGTCAGTACTTCATAAATAGGCTAGCTAACATTTGACTTATGAATATAAGTGTGAACCACTTTTATTATACTTTTGTGATGCTTTTCTGGAGCTCTAGTTCTTGTCCAATGGTAAAAAAGAAAAAGCCTCCAAAAACCTTAGAGTTACTTAATTTTTGAGTGAACTATCCCTTTAATTGTCAAAAATGTAAATTTGCATTCGTAATTTGGCTTTAAAAACAGCCATGACGGTGAATTACAAAGGTAGTCAAACTAAAAAGCTGAATCAGTTCCTTTTGTGAATGAATCATTAAGACCGATTGATCAAAAGATCTGATTCATTCACAAATTCTTTCTTGAATATTTTCAGTAAATAACAACTTAACTTTTGGTCAGATTTCGTACAATAGCTATCATTGACTCATGAATATACTGTGTGGACACTTTTATTATACTTTTGTGATGCTTTTCAGAAGCTCCAGTTCCCATCCTTCAGTTCATTTTGTGATTGAATCATTTAGAACGGAGTCATCAAAAAGATCCGAATCGCTCATGAATTCTCTCTTGAATATTTTCAGTAAATAACGACTTAAATTTTGATCATTCCTCACACATAGCTAACGTTTGAATTATACTGTGTGGACACTTTTATTATACATTTATGATGTTTTTCAGAAGCTCCAGTTCCCATTCAGTGGACACACCTCACCAAAAACTCGAAGAAAGAAAGCTATTCGTTGTAAAGCATGGTCAAACATTAATTTTTGGAGGAATTATTTCTTTAGTTGTCAAAGATAGAAATTTGTAATTTGGCTCTCAAAGTGACCATGACGAAGCGGAGAAGCTTGGTTTTGGACAGCTGTCGTGTCATATGGTGTTTTGTTCTGATTCATTTCTCCTGGGTTCTTGGCCGGCGTTGCGGGCTGGTTGGGGTCGAGTTCATATGCAGCAGATTCATCATCGCCGCAGACGTGGATAGTGTTGCTATCGAAGGCTACGTGCGGCGAGAGATTGTTTCAAGTTCTCCAGCTGGAGATAAGCCGCAGGCCTTTCTTCACATAATGGGAATCTGAGGGAAGATTACAGAGACACAGCCAGCAGATATGTATTTTTCCCCATCAGACATGTCAGCATCACAAAACAAACTCCTTGTTGTTCTACTTTTCACTTTCGCAACTTCAGACTGATCGCTGTATTGTTTTATTAATTGAGGTCCCACACCTGCATACCAGTGGCTTCTGATTGCCCTCAGATTTCTGTCCAGGAATTGTTGATTTCTTACTTTAACTGATAGATTGAGCAAACAAATTGATGTGCGGTAAAATGCAATGGCTGTTTTCAAACTTATTGGTTCGATTGGTTTGAGTTTTTGGAGACTGTTGTACATTGAATATATATACATACAAAAAAGTGGGGTTTTGGACAATATTGGCATGAATCCTTTTTAATTTGTGATAATTTTGCACTGATAAGGGACAACACAAACTATGAACACATATTTTATTATATAAACAGTTTATACATAGAAACAAACGTAAATTTTCAATTCATCAAAATATCCAGCATTAGCAGCTCTCTGACCTAAACTGGGTTCTGATTGTTCATTGTATTCTAACCTTAATTGGCAATGAATTGTTGAAGCTATTAAGGTGTGCTGACCCAAAAATCTTTTAACAAACCTGCCAAGTTTTAAACCAGTAACCAGCATCACAGCTGGCAAAGGGGCATGTCTGACTTTGACATGTATATATTGCCATTATTATGTAATCAAAATGAAAATTATTATTGCTGGTCTTCAATGATAATGTGAAGTTACTTTAATGTATTTGCACCAAAAATGATAAGGATTTATGCTGATATCGTCCAAAACCACACTTTGCCAGGAGTGTTTCCAACTTTTGGAGGCAGTGTATATATATATATATAATAGTTTCCGGGAAAAACTAAATAAATATACAGTATATATATGTAAAAACATAATGTAAAGACATTGAATGTTTAGTTTAGCTTCACAAACACACAAACACCATGTATTATAAACCTATAAACATATGCAGTCATTTTCATGCTCATATGGATGCACACTTGAGTCACCTTTGTGTCAGATCACTCTCGGGCGGCCATCTGTATTCCTGCTCCTCTTCAGAGCCCAGGACTGGATTTCATCGCTAATTCTGCCATAAAAGATAGGCAGTAAAAAATGCAAATGATTTCCAACGTGCACCTCATTACAGGCCCAGCGACAGCTCTTTAAATTAGGATGAGTAGAAAACGTCTGACGCCCGCAGTGGTTTTAATCACGCACAGCATTAACTAATCTTTTAATTAGCAGTTGTCAACAACTGTGTTTGGAATAATTTCTGGAGTTAAATGTGAGACTTTTGTACATTTCATTGACAGGATTTAATTTTACTGGCGATAAAGAAGCAACGAGCACACGGAGAACAGCAAACGTCTTACTGTAAATTATTCTCTTATTTTAATCATTATATTCAAAGAAACAATTGTTAAAAATACTACTATTAATCATAACTTACATAATGTACATTTTGTTTTATTTTAAATAAATAAAAAAAGTTTTATATATATATATTTTATATTTAGAATCATAGATTGCTTATATTTTATTTAATAAGAATACATTAAAATAATTAATAAATATTTTTTATAACATACAGATACATTTATAAAATTATTTATTTTTATGTATTTAATGGTAAATAAAACAGTGAAGACCTCTTCATAAGTGTGTTAAAAAATATATATAAAAATATTAAAATGAATTATTTTCTTGATTTAATTAAAATGAATAATTATAAAGATTAATAATTAATAATAATTACAAAATATATATGTACATTACATTAAATCATTTCTTTTATTTTAACAAACATTATTCAAAAATAATTTTTTATTATTAATTATTATATATTGTACTTGATCAATTTTCAATTTAAAAGAAGTAAATGTCAGTTAACTAATTAATATAAATTATTAATGTTAAATAATGATAATACTTATTATTTGTATTGTTTATTATTAATAATTTAATATAAATACTATTATTAACAATATCATATTTTATAAAAGACAAAAATTATTTCAAAACATTAATAATTAAAATATAATTACAAATAACATACAATATGAAATAATGGTTTTAACTATCATAATTATTATTATGAATAATAAAAACTTACTGTTATTATCATTATTATAAAATGTCTAATGCCAGAAAACACAACATTTCCTATAAATATCTACGCCATTAAACAGTGTTAATAGGTAGCTAGCTCAGCAAGATACTTTTTGACCAGAAAGCAAAAAGGGACCGTAGAAGAACAGTATTTATGCGTTCCCATGCTATGCTAATATATAAAGTGTCCCTTGCAGCAATGCTGAGCAGGTTTCGGCTTTCCTCAAAGGTCTGTTTCTCATCGTTCAGACTTAAAAGCGCTCGTCTCTGAAGGTCTCTCCCGCCTCTCTGACAACATGTCATCCTGAGCCGATCCCAGGACAGGGCAAAGGCCGACTCTGGCTTTTAACAGAGACAGTTAGTGGGTCGTGAGTCTGTTCGGAGGGCAGCATCTGGGAGCTTCCCGTGCCAGCATCATTTATCAACCCCGGTGTGAAGCCACTGCCCCGGTCCTGTCAAGATCCACTTAACCATCCCGCACACGTCACGCGCCGCGACACGCTCTCCAGAGCAGCGTTTTCATGCTCAAGACGGGAAAACCAAAGAGAAATCAGTCTCATGCAGCGCTCCATGCTGTTGTTTGGTTTTGTTATGGCTCCGGGTTAGAACTGCTCAGTGTTTTGTGCCACATCTCGAAGCGTTTGAAGCCCAGAATGCAACTCTCCACAGAGAAAGCCAGAGCCAGTTGTACTTCAACACCACATAAAACATTCAAACATTTCGCTTCAAGACCCAGAATTCACTTCAAATGGCAAAAAAGTGGTATAGCACATAAAAAGAAAGTTTGTGTTAGCATCTAGCTAACTCGGCTAGCTTTTACCATATGAGTTGACGCACAATCTTTGACAGCGATGACAAATGAAAAGGGAAGTGTTTCTAAGTTAACATGCCTTCTATTTTTGCTATCATAACTATGAATCACTGATACAACTCACCCAATGTGTTTGGATCATCTCGTGTCAAATTGTAACTATTTTCGTAACTTTTTTTAAATTGGTGGCTAATTCGTACAATATCATATGTACGTTTTTCTCAGGTTCTTCTTACACCCCAGTGACGGGTATGTTTAGCAGTGTTGTTAGTGGTGGGACCTTTTTTCTAATCGCACGTTTGTCTACGATTCACATTATACGAATAAATACTAAATCGCCATCTTATAAAGTTAACGTTTTGGACAGATCCTAGAGCGCTCACATACCTAGAGGAAAAAAAAGAGCAATTCGACTTTGGTCAAGATGAGTTAAGCGTTTACTACGATCTCTGTGACGATAAAAATAACAAGATTCACATTGAAGTATTGGGTATATTGCTCAACAGAGTATAGTCGCACTATGTTTTCCTGCCATTCATGACAATGTAAACACAAATGAGAAACTTTCAAGACCATAATGACATTGAGTTCAACTCCAAAGTTATTGCGAGTCAAGATCTTTCAGAAAATAACGTAATTTTTTAACTAATTTTTTTTAATCATCTGAAACGTTCTATGACTTATCTTCCAAAGCGACTTATATAATGCAATTTTATTATTTGAAACTTTCTACGACTTATCTTCCAACACGACTTATATATCAATTTTTTTATCATTTGAAACTTTTTATGACTTATCTTCCAAAGCGACGAAACTTTTTAAGACTTATCTTCAAAGTGACTTATATAACGCAATTTATCATCTGAAACGTTCTACGATTTATCTTCCAAAGTGACTTATATAACGCAATTTATCATCTGAAACATTCTACGACTTATCTTCTACGACTTATCTTCCAAAGCGACTTATATAACGCAATTTTTTATCATCTGAAACGTTCTACGACTTATCTTCTACGACTTATCTTCAAAAGTGACTTATATAATGCAATTTATCATCTGAAACATTCTACGACTTATCTTCAAAAGTGACTTCTAATGCATTTATCATCGAAACGTTCTACGATCTTTCTTATCTTCCAAATGACTTATATAACGCAATTTATCATCTGAAACATTCTACGACTTACCTTCTACGACTTATCTTCAAAAGTGACTTATATAATGCAATTTATCATCTGAATTCTACGACTTATCTTCCAAAGCGACTTATATAACGCAATTTTTTTATCATTTGAAACTTTCTATGACTTATCTTCCAAAAGCGACGAAACTTTTTAAGACTTATCTTCAAAAGTGACTTATATACGCAATTTATCATCTGAACATTCTACGACTTATCTTCCACCAGCGACTTATATAACGCAATTTATCATCTGAAACATTCTACGACTTATCTTCCAACGCGACTTATATAACGCAATTTATCATCTGAAACATTCTACGACTTATCTTCCACCGCGACTTATAATAACGCAATTATCATCTTGAAACATTCTACGACTTAATCTCTACACGACTTCTTCAAAAGTGACTTATAATGCAATTTATCATCTGAACGTAATCCGACTTATCTTCCAATCCTTATATAACCACAATTTATCCATCTGAAACACATTCTACTCTTATCTTCCACTGCGACTTATATAACGCAATTATCATCTGAAACATTCTACAACTTATCTTTCTAACACTTATCTCAAAGGTGCTTATATAATGCAATTATCATCTGAAACGTTCTACGACTTATCTTCCAAAGCGACTTATATAACGAAATTTTTATCATCTGAAGCGTTCTACGACTTATCTTCCAAAGCGACTTATATAACACAATTTATCATCTGAAACATTCTACGACTTATCTTCCAAAGCGACTTATATAACGCAATTTATCATCTGAAACTTTCTACGACTTATCTTCCAAAGCGCTTAATACTAACGCCAATTTTATCATCTGAAACTTTCCTAACGACTTATCTTCAAAGCGACTTATATAACGCAATTTATCATCTGAAACTTTCTACGACTTATCTTCCAAAGCGACTTATATAACACAATTTATCATCTGAAACTTTCTACGACTTATCTTCCAAAGCGACTTATATAACGCAATTTACCATATGAAAACGTTCTACGACTTCTCTTTCCCCAAAGCGACTTATATATACGCACTTACATCCATCGACACGTTCCTAACCGACTTAGTCTTCCAAAGCAACTTATATAATACGCAATTTTATCATCTGAAACATTCCTACGACTTATATCTCTCCAATGGACCTTTATATAACCACATTTATCAATCTGAACATTTCTAACGACTTATCCTTCCAAAGCTAACTTATTATAACGCATTACATATGAAAACGTTCTCCGACTTATCTCCCAAGGACTTATATAACACCAATTTATTCACTGAAACTTTCTAACGACTTATTCTTCCAAAAGCGACTTCTATAAACGCAATTTACAAGCTGAAACCTTCTAACGACTTACTCCAAGTGACTTCTATAACACAAATTTATCATCTGGAAACTTTCTACGACTTAATCTTCCAACTACTTTAATATCAACGCCATTTTACCATATGACAACGTTCTACGACTTATCCTCCCCCAAACGACTTAAATATAACGCAATTTTTAATCATCTGGAAACTTTCCTAACTACGTATCTTCCAAAAGCCCAACATTATATAACGCATTTTACCATATGAGACGTTTCTACTAACGACTTATCTCCAAGCGATATATACGCAATTTTTTATTAATCTGAAACTTTTCTACGACTTTATCTTCCAAAGCGCGTGTAATAAATTAACGCAATTTTAAATCATATGAAAACGTTCCTAACGACGTATCTTCCAAATGCTACTTATATAACCGCAATTTTCATATGAACGTTCACTCCTTATCTTCCAAAGCGCCCTTATATAACCATTTAATCCCATATGAAACCGTTCTACGACTTATTCTTCCAAAAGGCGACTTATTCACAATTTTCAAATCATAAATGAAATGTTCTTACGACTTGCTCGTCCAAAGGCGCCTTATCTACCATTTAATCATATTAAAATTTCTACGACTTATCTTCCAAAGCAACTTATTAACAAATGGATCATATGGAAAACGTTCTACGCCTGTTCTTCCAAAGCGACTTATATAACGCAATTTTTCATATGAAACGTTCTACGACTTATCTTCCAAAGCGACTTATATTATGCAATTTTTTATCATCTGAAACTTTCTAAGACTTATCTTCCAAAGCGACTTATATAACACAATTTATCATATGAAACCGTTTCTACGACTTATCTTCCAAAGCGACTTATATAACACAATTTATCATATGAAATGTTCTACGACTTATTTTCCAAAGCGACTTATATAACGCAATTTATCATATATCTGTGTTTTTTTTCTCACTGATGCAAACTTATAGTCAGTAGCGCCTCAAGGCTTGTTCAAACCAAGAATGATAACTGTAAAGATAACTATAATGATAATTATATCATATTATGTTCTGTTTATTATAAGCGCGAGCTGCAGTTTTGTCGCCTGCCACTTTAAATACTCTGTAACAGGATGGATTCTGATTGGCTGTTCTGAAAGTGATTCCAATGATATCATTTCTCTCTGTTGTTATTGTTATAGTTGTAGTGTGGACTCTGCTATAGTTTTAAATTTTAAACGATTTTTAAAATGATATCTTTATCGTTATAGTTATATCATTATAGTTATCATCCTTGGTGTGAACAGGCCCTTATTTTCTGTAAAATACGATAAGTGTTTGTAACTTACACAGACTGGTGTTTGCAGCTCATTGCGAAGACATCCGACTCGTTCTGGAGGGAGAAGGACGTCATCAGGGAGCTGCTGTTAGAAGTCAAGCTGGGGACGGGCCAAAGTCATTGTCTCACCCACGTCAAATCTGTCGAGGCGCCACTCGCGCTGACTGACTGGAGCAGAAGACAGATGCAGCGCGTCATTGAGTCAACGGCTCATCTTCAGACCGACTCCATCCAGCCAGAACCGCGTCCAAAATGTGCTCGGAAACTTCTGCGAGTCTGGCCATGGGCGTTCAGGTCACGAGGTCAACCTGAACTCAGTATGACAAGTGTCGCATGAAAACGGGCATTTTCAGGGTCCTCGTTTCTGAAGTCTAATTATACTAAATGCCAATGTATAATAATTGCCTAAATGTTCCTATGATTATCTGCTTGAATGTTACGCATGAAATATTGCTCCTAAATTCATCTTGCTTTATTAATCGCATATTGATTTAATCTTATCTTTTTTTTGTTTTATTATAAACAATATTATCTTAAAATTTGAGCAAAAATGTGGATAATTTAATATTTATCTTATAATTACAATAAATTATGAATATCTGTTTGCTTGTTTTTTTTTAAGTTGTGTATTTAAATATTAAAATAATTTAATAAATTATGAATATTTTTTATTTTCCTTAGCTTTTCTTTGTTGACATCAATTAGAGTGAAAATTTGGAAAATGTTCATATTTAAATTGTATATTTAAATATTAAAATTATATATATATTTTCTTTTCATCTAAATATTTTTAAATTATAAACCAATTGATATCAGATGAACTATAATACAATAATTAGAATAATTATTTTAAAATGTTTCCATTTTTCAATAAGTACACAAAAATATATTTAGCAAACTGTATCAAATGTGTTAATCTAATTGATTTAATATTTTTAATATATTCATCTGTGTTATTATCATTCACTAAAACAAAAAGTAATAAAATCATCTACATTAATTGATATGAAACAAACATAAACCTTATTTTATTTCAGGCAACATTTCCAATTTTCATTTTAGTTTGTTGAAGCACTAAAATTACCAAAACTGACCGAAAACCAAACATTTAAAAAAAAAAAAAAACTAATACTAAAAACTAATATAATAAAAACTGACAAAACCAAAAAGTGACTAAAAAAAAAAATAAAATAAAAAAATAAAAACATTAAAATTATAAATAAATACACTGTTTATGATAACAATATATTAATAATTAAATTATTTATTAAATAATATATTTATATAATTTATTGAATTATTGTTAATAATAGTAATAATAAAATTAAATTATTTTTACATTAAATTTTAATTGTCCTAATTTCAACTTAATATTTATATGTAAAAATATTATGAATAATTATTATTTTTTTCTATAAATGTGTTATTAACGTTAAGCTGCATCATATCATTGATTATAAAAATGTTTAAATAATAATGTTTTAATGTTTTTTATGTTCATTAATGTATTACTGCAGTTATTTCTTACACTGAAGTGTTCTTGAGTTCTTTAAGCTGACTCTGTCTGTTTTTGTCTTTAACCCCGTGAGAAAAGCTTCCCTTTCAAACAGAATAATTCTTGGCTTTCACACATTCAGAGAAACGTATTTCCCAGTAAGCGCTCCTGTGAAAGCATATATACATTTCAAACAGAAAGCTATAGGCTACATGAGAGAAAAGAGGGAAAATAATGAGAACGGCGCTTTGTGACTCACGGTCCTCGGCATCAAAAGTTTCCTCAGCAGGAAAACACTCGCGCATCCCTCAGGTAAAGACGATCTATGGAGGAAACTCCGTCAGGAATTAAACATTCATGTTCTGGAAAAGATCTGACGAGCATTAGATGTGTCCTAAAGCTTTCCGGATGCAATTTCACATTGTTCACACTATATACTTTGAAAACACGAGAGCTCAGCTGTCAGGACAGATGTGAGCGTTGTACAATACAGGTGAGAAGGTTTGTCCTCCATTATTATTAAATTATTTAATTAATTATTAATAATAATAACAACAGCAATTTAAAAATGCAATTTAATAAATGATTTGAATATTAAATTATTGTTATTATAATAATGATAATAATAATAAATATAGCTACAAGCAGCAATTATCAGGGTTCAAGCATTTAAGGCCTTTAAGCACATGCATAAGAAGGTATAATGTTTTAATTAGCAAACCTGTAACCATCTCAGTCATAGATGGAAAAGACCATTTACAGCCAATACAGACAATTTACTATAGAAAATATATAGTTTTTAAAGCTGCTTACCAGTTATCGAGGTTTAGCCAAAATCCTAGGACCAGTTTGCTAAAGTAGGTTTTTGAAATAATCTCCAATATTTAATGAATAATTCAATGGACAGCGGCGGTCCTCGAGGCAAAGTTGCTCAGAATGAGGACTTCTACCATGTGGTGTGAATGTCGTGGGCATGTGCGAAAAATGGCGCGATACACAATGATTTGTGAAAACGAGAAGGTGCCCCCCGGTGGCTGATTTCTTTCAAATTTCTCACAGGCCTCCAGGGCCATGAGTCAAACAGGCCCAGTGAGTTTGATTCCAATCGGCTTCCGTTAATCTTGTCTGATAGCTGCTCAAATTTCATTGGCCGATGACGGTCATGTTTTTCGAGATGTCAACGTCCTCACAGACAGTCGTGGCACCTCAGACAAGAACGCTACATGCCAATTTTCAAGTCGATTGACTTCACAGTGAAGTAGTTATAGCAGTTTTCATGGGTTTTTTTCCTGTTATAGCACCACCAAGTGGCCAGTCGCCGCATCTATTTTCAAATGACCACAGAATGAGCTCTTACATAGTTGTGCTGAGTTTGGTGAAAATATCTCATTCTGTTCACGAGTTATAGCCATTTTATAGCTCCAATCACTTTGAACATTTTGGCGGCCCTTATGCCTCGTTTCCACTGAGCGGTACGGTACGGTACGGTTCGGTACGCATTTTTTTCCGTTTCCATTGTCAAAAGTTGTGAATGGTACCCTAATTCCGAACCATACCGTACCACTTTTTTGGGACCCTTTCGTTGGGGTACCAAGCACAACAGTACCGTACCAAAAGGGTGGAGCTACACTCTGCAGAACGTTGATTGGTTGCGCGTGCTACAAGGGGAATGACAACACAAGAGGCGCCACACACAAATGTGGTTCAGACAACGCGTGCATTAATTATCTTCACTTCATGTAGGCAATATAACAAAACAAAATATAAAACACAACCCTGCCTCTTTTCGTTTTATTTTAAAAAATATGAAACCTATTAATGTGTGGTTCAGGCAATATGTGCATATGTACTCTGATTATCTTCACTGTATGTAGCCTATAATAAAATGAAATAAGACAAAACAACCTTCTCTTTTTGTTAAACGTCAGTTTTAATTATCAATAATAACCATTATAAATAAAATATGAGAAGCTATACAATAAGAAATAAAGACAAGCAAACAATTCAGTCAAAGTACAGCGCACTACAACGGTAAAGTTAAATAAATATATAAAGTTATAAAACTTCACTTTGCCCTCAGCAAAAACGATTTGCCCGGGAACAAATTATAAATTCATGAGACCAAAGATTGCCCGTTATACACAAGATGAATGATATCTTGTTTTTAACCATTACAGAGACATCAGAGCCAGCGGCGAATGTCAGAAGGACTAGCCGAGGTACAGCTGCTCTCGGCTGGGTACATGAGCACCGAGCGCCCGGTGATCGCCTGGATCTCACAACTCCGACAACGTCAGATCAAATTTTCAAATAGGCGCTCTCTTATAAAAAAACCACAGATTTGAGATTTAAACAACTACATTCTCGCCTGAAAAACTTTTAAAACTACATTTCATGACACAGTAAAATAGTTTTTAAATTACGCGGGCTTTCTCCTCGCTTGCTGGTAGGTGCTGCGATCTTGGTATTCTGAAACGCCGAATGCAAAGCTCGTCTTCTTTTTGTGACAGACAGCCTCAAGCCGAGAAGCAAGAACAAGATCTGCTGTAGTATGTCCTCCATTGTTGTTTACTATATCGTTTTCTTCTTCGCGCGAGAATGACGTCGATCACTATTTTCCGGCTACACCACGCCTATCAAGTAAGGGTACTGTTTGCGGTGGAAACGCAAGCCTGATCAAGGTGTACGCTCCGAACTGTACCGAAACCGCTCTAGACCACATTAGACTCCAGAGAATCTCGCTACACTGTTTTGGTTCCGATTGGGTCAAAAACCTAGGACTAGTTTGCAAAAGTAGTTTTTTCAAAAAAATCCAAATTACCCAAAATTGTTTAATCTTGTTTCAAGGATTCCAACGATATAAGACATTTGAGCCTAGTCCTAACGGTTTAGGAGTTATGAGTCATTTCGTACTTCGCTGTAGCGCCCCCGTCAGGCTGATCAGGGCCTTGGTGACGTTGTAGGTGGTGTGAGCAATTGGTGGATCTCACGTGAGTGACAGGTCGCCCCACCCTCATAATCAGAGAAGTGTTGTCGCTGGAAGTTATTTTGATTCAAGATTACGAAGATTACAAGATTAAGATTACGAACATGAATTTAACAAAATAATAATGCACACTTTTTTTACTTCACACATGATATATTTTAGATTACCGGACAGACTCAGAATCCAAGAATACCAAAAAAAACACACACGTTAGCTCCCAAATAGCAAGAGCGCAGGCGAGATGACAAGACGAGATGGCGGCTTCTATTTTAGCACAGGTGGTTGAAGAAGTGAAACGTGTAAATATAAACAATAACAAGCGTGACAGGAAGGCGAGTGGGCGTGACGGTCTCCAGAGCATTAGCAGCTAATACTAGCGCTGCGAGGAGCTGGAGAGTTTAAATTTAGACTTGTCTCCTGTGTGTTAGTGTGAAACAGAGCCACTGAGTGGGTGTTGATATTCACACCAGTCGCTTTCATTTCCATCGAGCCGAGGTGTCGAGAGGGGCTACTTCTGTTCCGGCATCATGACATGAAAAGGGGCCTAGCTATTTGATTCAGTTTGCTTTTATGCCACAACAGAGAGAGATTGAAGACAAAGAGAAAGAGTTGCCTCGCGCTGCCTATTCCCGGCTAATTAGGAAACTCTTTACCTCGTTCTGTGGTTTGGTGCATGCCGTCGGCGGCGTTCGCTAGCAATAAAGGCTGGAAACGCTGAATATCCGTGTCATTTTGCTGAGCTGATGATGCAGGCTTTCCTTCTGAATCTGAGCAGGAAAGAATCAGCTCAACTTACATTAACAACCCCATAATAATAAATAACAAATGCATGTAACCCTTATGCCTGTAACACCTTTTGTGTTCCCAGTCAAAAAATAATGTTCTTATGTTATATTATCACCAAATATTGCAGTTTTTATCAACTTATTTTCCTTTAATTAGTACAGGTTTTATACACCGATCAGGCATAACATTATGAGCACTGACAGGTGAAGTGAATAACACTGATCATCTCTTCATCACAGCACCTGTTAGTGGGTGGATATATTAGGCAGCAAGTGAACATTTTATCCTCAAAGTTGATGTGTTAGAAGCAGGAAAAATGGGCAAGCGTAAGGATTAAGCGAGTTTGACAAGCACCAAATTGTGATGCTAGACGACTGGATCAGAGCATCTCCAAAACTGCAGCTCTTGTGGGGTGTTCCCGGTCTGCAGTGGTCAGTATCTATCAAAAGTGCTCCAAGGAAGGAACAGTGGTGAACCAGCGACAGGGTCATGGCCGGCCGAGGATCATTGATGCACGTGGTCCGATCCAACAGACGAGCTACTGTAGCTCAAATTGCTCAAGAAGTTAATGCTGGTTCTGATAGAAAGGTGTCAGAATACACAGTGCATCGCAGTTTGTTGCATATGGGGCTGCATAGTGGTTATTTAATTATTAATTAATATTAATAACTAGACATACATTTTCTGAAGATGTTCTGATCCATCTTTTTTTTCAGTGGAAGTCTATGGAGTGGTTGCTAGGGTGCTGTAACTGGTTGCTAGGGCATGTCACAAAGTTCTGTCCAGTGTCTATGCAAGTCTATGCAATTTTTTCGCTTGATTTTTCAACCGCTGAGTGAATATCATAGACTCGATGGCTCATAAAAGTCAGAGCACACCTCTCCTCAATAAGCCGCATGATTTAAAAACCTTCACAAGCAACACTAATAAATGACTCTATTGCTGGTTTGATAATCTCTTAAAATGTGTTTCCACCACAGGAACTCTCCCCAGGAACTAGGGACTTTGGGGTGGTACCTGCATAGGCGGAGGGTGAACCAACTCTAGGGTAAGGCTAGATGCGATTCCTCCATGAAAACACGTCATGAAATAGTTAGGCAACGTGAGCCTATCAGCAACCTATACACATCCCAACATAAATGCAAAAAAATGTGATCTTCAAATTCTGAATGAATTAGGCCTATATTATGGAAGCCAGTTTCCACCACTAAATAAAAAATTAAAAACAGTAATTACGACTTTTTATCTCAGCATTGACTTTTTTTTCTTGCAATTCTGACTTTGTTTCTCACAATTGCGAGTTATAAAGTCACACTTCTGAGATATAAACTCGCAATTGCGAGAAAAAATTACTGTTTTTATTTTTTTATTAAGTAGCAAAAACGAGCTTCCATGCTATAAAGCCTAGAAAGCGTGCATAAAAGCGCTCCCTTTATAACCACTAAGCTGTCACTCATCTTAATTCATTGCGATCTTACACACGCTCCGCCTATGGGTACCTGGTGTGTTTCGACCTCAGGGACCAGAGTCTAAATGAAGTTCCGGGTTAAAAATCCCCCCTCAGAAAGTCCCTGCTCTTGAGGTAGTACTTTTTTTAAAGTTCACGAACTTTCGGGGGTGGGACTTGGTCACTGAACATGCTGATTGGTTGAGTTCACGCAGCATTTTGTTTGGTTGTAATAGTTGTTTGCTATGGACTTGTATGTTTCCTGGACTGGGGGGAGCAGTCACACGCAGTCCTACGTCACCGGACTAATTTGCCTAATCTTCACGGTAATTTAGACCGTGATGGAAACGCAGACAGCAACAGGTCTAGGGGCAAAAAAGGTTCTGGGACAAATGGTTCTGGGTAATTTTGTTGGAAATGCGGTTTTAGTAACACAAGCACATGTCAAGCATGTTCCATGTTTGCTTTCTTGTGTAAAGCATGTTTCTGTACTGGTGGAGGGAGATTCGCTAAGGCCTAAACTTCAACAGTGCGGCCTGTCATCTCTGCATTTCATTATACTGTCTCTACAGTTTACAGTACTCAGTGGCTGAGTTCATATCCTTAAGTGAACTCAAATCAATAATCTGAGATTCAGCTCCATCTCGCTCTCGCTCTGCGGTTCAAACAGACCGCGAGCGCTACCCCCGCATTAGAGAAACAAAGCCATCACGGTCTTCTCACAGGTCCTGTCCTCATCCAAAGACACAAACGCATCCTGTCTGAAGCCTTCCAGACAAAATCAATAGCCGGAGACCACTGAAGGCAGGA
Organism: Culter alburnus; assembly: GCA_028476615.1. NCBI lineage: Eukaryota > Metazoa > Chordata > Actinopteri > Cypriniformes > Xenocyprididae > Culter > Culter alburnus. The sequence goes on along the minus strand of JAOTNS010003939.1, from coordinate 534,706 downwards.
GCGCCGGCTCTCGCTCTCCTCCTCCCCACACCTGAGTCATTAAAATCACCCCATGCTGCAATCAGCTAGCAAAGTCATCGCGGTACATCTGGCCGCCGCAGACGTTATCAGCAATGCAGCCGCACATCCGCTGCTAATTGCACATTTGGTAGGCCTCCAAAACGGCCGGAGATGTTTGATAAAGTGACCCTTTATGATGAAATATGGCGCAGTAGTTATGGAACGCCCTCGCCGCACTGCAGACTATCAAACCGCATTCGGGATTGAAGCTCTTTGAAGTAATTAATTGGAAAGAGGCAGGACTGGAAATTAACAAGGGCTCGGGGCAAAAATAATTATAAAACAAAAAGTGGGGCCAAAAAGATATATGCTGTAGTAATGAATTCCTCTGCTGTTTTCTTTGTTGTTGTTCGGTTTTACATTTATATTCTATTCTATCCCTAATTATAAATAAATGTTGAAATCAAAGGGCCATTTTGGCCTTTTATAAAAATTAATAATAAATTAATGATAGAGCATCAGAAACTAATTTACTAACAGAAAGAAAGAATACAGATAGATAGATAGAAAGATAGATTCAGACAGAAAAGTAGATACTTTTTAGATGGACAGAATGACAGTTTGTTCAGACAAAAAAGGCTGCATAGACAGACAGACAGATAGATAGATAGATAGATAGATAGATAGTACTTATTTTAGATGGACAGAGAGATGGATATACACAGGCAAACATTTTATACAGACAGGCAGTTTGTTCAGACAGAAAAGATGCACGACAGACAGATTCTGACAAACGGGTAGATACATTTTTTTCAGACAGACACTTTTTCAAGCGGATAGATAATTTTCAGACAGACAGACAATTTTTTAGATTGATGGACAGACAGACAGACAGTTTGTTCAGACAGACACTATTTCAGACAGACGGACACTTATTTCAGACAGATGGACACTTTTTCAGACAGAAAAATAATTTCAGACAGACGGTAGATACTTTTTCAGACGGACACTTTTTCAGACAGACGGTAGATACTTTTTCAGACGGACACTTTTTCAGACAGACAGACACTTTTTTCAGATGGAAAGATAATTTTCAGACAGATGGGTAGACACTTTTTTCAGACGGACAGACATGTAGATACTTCTTTTAGACAGACAGCCAGTTTGTTCAGACAGAAAAGACAGACATAGATGGATATATACAAACACATAAAAATTTTATTCAGACACTTTTTTTAGACAGAAAGAAAGATACTTTTCAGATGGACAGCAGGTAGATGTTATTCAGACTGACAAACTGATAGACACTTTTTCAGACAGAAAAGATGCATAGACAGACAGAGATGGATACTTCTTTTAGATGGACAGTTTGTTCAGACAGAAAAAAACTTATAAACAGAGATAGATCAGATAGACAGAAGGATATATAATCAGGTAGATACATTATTCAGACAGACAGGTAGATACTAATTTTAGACAAACACATTCATACTTTTTAGACAGACAGGTAAATAACTTTTTCAGATATAAAAGATGTATAGATAGATGCACAGAAAAATGGACAGACAGATATTTTCAGACAGAGACGGGTACATACTCTTTTCAGACAGACAGGACGATCATTCCCTTCACAGGCGTCAATGTAGTGCACACTAACAGCACGTGTTCCTCTGGCGTCTGTCTGAGCATCTCTTTTTAACGCATGTCAGCGCTGAGCTCAGATATTCTGTTAAAAACACCCTGATGTTTGAGATGTGGACAGCGGCCGCTGTGAGCTGACAGCGACGAGAGAGACGGAGACAGGTGGTGTGGCGTACCTGAGCACCGAACACCCAAACAGATGGTGCTGTTAGTGCTTGAGCAGCGTCTCCAGAATGAAGAGATAATTACAACTGTGAGAAGCACTTCACACACTTAAGACCAAACCTCGGTATTAACATGCCAAATGACACACTCCAGAAGACCAGCTCCTTTATTTCATACAGACACTACAGACACAAGTCTGATTTTGACAGTGTATAAATATTGTAAGACAGACTGTTCAGTGAAGATATGTTTCTGTCAAAGTGACAAGTCCAAGTGATTTCAACTTTATTTAAAAAAATGCTTCAATAGCCAGATTCCCAGTGAAAAAAACATTACCCATAATCCTGTAGAGAGATCCACCAATCAGAGTTGTTCAATGACCCACATGATGCACTACGACTGACAGACAGAAAGATACTTTCAAACCATCAGACAGACATAGTTTTTCAGACAGATACCTTTTTCAGATGGACAATCAGACAGACTTATTCAGACAGACATCTAGGCACAGATGCTTTTTTCAGACAAATGAAATGAACTGACAGACAGATGGATACTTTTTAGACAGATAGACAGTCAGTCAGACGAATGGATGGACAGATAGACAGGTACTTTTTTTAGATGAATGATAGAGAGACAGGTACTTTTTAAACAAACAGACAGACAGACAGACACGATAGACAGACAGACAGACAGGAACTTTTTTAAAACGAATGGATAAACAGACAGACAGATACTTTTTTAGACGAATGGATAGACAGACAGACAGACAGGTACTTTTTTAGAATGGAAGACAGACAGACAGACAGACGGTACTTTTTAGACGAATGGATAGACAGACAGACGACAGGTACTTTTTTAGACGAATGGATAGACAGACATACAGACAGACAGGTACTTTTTTAGACGAATGGATAGACAGACAGACAGGTACTTTTTTAGACGAATGGATAGACAGACAGACAGACAGGTACAGACAGGTTTTTTAGACGAATGGATAGACAGACATACAGACAGACAGGTACTTTTTTAGACGAATGGATAGACAGACAGACAGGTACTTTTTTAGACGAATGGATAGACAGACAGACAGACAGGTACTTTTTTTAGACGAATGGATAGACAGACAGACAGGTACTTTTTAGACGAAATGACAGACATACAGGTACTTTTTAGACGATGGATAGGTCAGAAACAGACAGGACTTTTTTAGACGAATGGATATAGACAGACAGACAGGTACTTTTTTAGACGAATGGATAGACAGACAGACAGGTACTTTTTTAGACGAATGGATAGACAGACAGACAGGTACTTTTTTAGACGAATGGATAGACAGACATACAGACAGACAACTTTTTAGGAATGATGACAGGACAGACAGACAGACAGACTTTTTTAGACGAAGGATAGACAGACATACAGACTTTTTTAGACGAAGGATAGACAGACAGTTTTTTAGGAAGGATAGACAGACATACAGGTACTTTTTTAGACGAATGGATAGACAGACAGACAGGTACTTTTTTAGACAAATGGATAGACAGACATACAGACAGACAGGTACTTTTTTAGACGATGGGATAGGACAGACAGACAGGGTACTTTTTTAGACGAATGGATAGACAGACAGACAGGTACTTTTTTTTTGGACAGACAGACAGGTACTTTTTTAGATGAATGGATAGACAGACAGACAGACAGGTACTTTTTTAGACGAATGGATAGACAGACATACAGACAGACAGGTACTTTTTTAGACGAATGGATAGACAGACAGACAGGACAGGTACTTTTTTAGACGAATGACAGACAGACAGGTACTTTTTTTAGACGAATGGATAGACAGACAGACAGGTACTTTTTTAGACGAATGGATAGACAGACAGACAGACAGGTACTTTTTAGATGAATGGATAGACAGACAGACAGACAGGTACTTTTTTTTTAGACGAATGGATACAGACAGACAGACAGGTACTTTTTTAGACGAATGGATAGACAGACATACAGACAGGTTTTAGACGAATGGATAGACAGACCGACACGGTACTTTTTTAGACACGACAGACAGAAGACAGGTACTTTTTTAGACGAATGGATAGACAGACAGACAGACAGACAGGTACTTTTTTAGACGAATGGATAGACAGACAGACAGACAGGTACTTTTTTAGACGAATGGATAGACAGACAGACAGGTACTTTTTTAGACGAAGACAGACAGGGTACTTTTTTATAGACAGACAGACAGGTACTTTTTTTAGACGAATGGATAGACAGACAGACAGCAGACAGGTACTTTTTAGACGAATGGATAGACAGACAGACAGACAGGTACTTTTTTAGACGAATGGATAGACAGACAGACAGGTACTTTTTTAGATGAATGGATAGACAGACAGACAGGACATTAGACGAGACAGGTACTTTTTAGACGAATGGATAGACAGACATACAGACAGAAGGTACTTTTTTAGACGAATGGATAGACAGGACAGGACAGACAGACAGGTACTTTTTTAGACGAATGGATAGACAGACAGACAGACAGTATTTTTTTAGACGAATGGAAGACAGACATACAGACAGACAGGTACTTTTTTAGACGAATGGACAGACAGACAGACAGTACTTTTTTAGAGAATGGAGACAGACAGGGACAGGTACTTTTTTAGACGAATGGATAGACAGACAGACAGACAGGTACTTTTTTAGACGAATGGATTAGACGACGACAGACAGGTACTTTTTTAGACGAAGGGATAGACAGACAGACAGACAGACAGGTATTTTTTAGACGAATGGATAGAACAACAGACACAGGTACTTTTTTAGACGATGGATAGACAGACAGACAGGTACTTTTTAGAAGAATGGATAGACAGACAGGACAGACAGGTACTTTTTCAGACAGACAGACAGGTACTTTTTTGAATGATAGACAGACATACAGACGACAGGTACTTTTTTAGACGAATGGATAGACAGACAGACAGGACAGGTACTTTTTAGACGAATGGATAGACAGACAGACAGACAGGTACTTTTTTGGATAGTACGAATGGATAGACAGACAGACAGACAGACAGGTACTTTTAGACGAAATAGACAGACAGACAGACAGGTACTTTTTAGAGAATGGATAGACAGACAGACAGGTACTTTTTTAGACGAATGGATAGACAGACAGACAGACTTTTTAGAATGGATAGACAGACAGACAGACAGATTTTTTTAGACGAATGGATAGACAGACAGACAGGTACTTTTTTAGACGGTACAGGTATTTTTAGACGAATGGATAGACAGACAGGACAGGTACTTTTAGACAGACAGACAGACAGGTACTTTTTAGACAAGGATAGACAGACAGACAGACGGTACTTTTTTAGACGACAGACAGACAGGTTTTTTTAGACAAATGGATAGACAGACAGACAGGTACAGACAGACAGACAGACAGGTACTTTTTTAGACGAATGGATAGACAGAGCAGACAGGTACTTTTTAGACGAATGGATAGACGACAGACAGGACTTTTTTTCAGACAGACAGGTTTTTTTTAGACGAATGGATAGACAGACAGACAGGTACTTTTTGGATAGACAGACAGACAGGTACAGACAGACAGAAGGTACTTTTTTAGACAAATGGATAGAGACAGACAGACAGGTACTTTTTAGATGAATGGATAGACAGACAGCAGGTACTTTTTTAGACATGGATAGACAGACAGGTACTTTTTTAGACAAAGGATAGACAGACAGACAGGTACTTTTTTAGACACAGACAGACAGAAAGGTATTTTTTAGACAGACAGACGACAGACCTTTTTTTAGACGAATGGATAGACAGACACGACAGGTACTTTTTTAGACAGACAGACAGACAGACAGACAGACAGGTACTTTTTTTATGGATAGACAGACAGACAGGTACTTTTTGATAGACAGACAGACAGGACAGGTACTTTTTAGATGGACAGACAGACAGACAGACAGACAACTTTTTAGATTCAGACAGACAGACAGGTACTTTTTTTAGACAGACAGACAACAGACTTTTTGATTTTGGAAGAACAGACTTGTCTTTTTGACATGGATTTTTCTTTTTCCAATGGATAGACAGACAGACTTTTTCATATTAACATATTTTTTCAGATACTTTTTTTCAGTTAAACGGATATATGATATGACAACAGACAGATACTTTTTCAGACTAACACACAGACCAATACTTTATTCAGACAAAAGGATAGAAAGACAGATACTTTTTTCCTCCAGACAAATTGATAGATCAATACTTTCCAGACAGACACACTTTTTTAGAGGAACAGGCACAACAAAACGCTTTCATTAGGGTTTCAAAACAGATCTGCTGAATTGAAAACTTCCTGTAACCTGCTTGGACCTTTTTTACTTTGTTTAATGCATAATCAAAATGTAAAAACTTTCTTCAAAATGTCTTTGCCTTTCGGTTGACATCACCAGTCCCTCTTACTTTTCAGTTCATCTATCGTCCACTTTTCACCACCCAATCAACTACTGATAGGAGAAATAATAATCCTGATTCATATGAAAATGATCAGATCTCCGTAGTCAAACATGCGGTGAGGGTGGCGCTTCACGCTGACAGTGATTTTCAATCTGTCAGTTGGCGAAAAACTTTCTTGATGGAAAACAGCAGTAATGAACTTGGACTTCTATCTTTGGCATGAAATGGGATTGGGGTCGGAAATATGAGCGAGGGGTTTAATCTTCTCATTCTCTGATGGATGTGAGCTCGCAAGTGAATAAAGCCGCCAACAGACAGAGATCGGAGAAGAGCTTAGTCAGATATTGGGTGTTAGATGTTTCCAGAACCCTGTTTGCGGCGATGAGCCGGGGAAATGTTTGCCAGCCTCAGCTTTTCTTCCAGCGGTGTAACAACTGAAGAGGAACAACAACCCAGAACAAAAAACCACAGGAGCCATTACTGAAGCGCAACAGAGCCGCCTTCGACAAGATGGGATTTCTTATTGCTTCAGCTGACTTTTGGAGACACTTCGGCACACAAACAATAAATAGACAGTTGGTTTTGAAAGGGCTTTTGGGATAGTTTAAGCTCACTGTTGCAGACTACTGAGTTTATAAGAAGGACTGTATACTAATACTTTACTGACTGCCAGTACATTGCCTTCAGGTTTGATCTGAACGTTTTTACTTGACCTATTTCTGACATTTTGGAAAATGAAGACGTTTTTACATTTGACATTTTTTTAATGGTAATTTAGCACCAATTTCCCTAGTTTCATAAAGGTAATTAAAAAAATTAATTACAACTGAAATATTATATATATATATAAATATAAATATAAATGAATAGTAAGAATTAAATATTTTAAATTTGTTTAAATACTTTTTATTTATATTTTATTTTTATTTATATTTAGTTTTTATGCAATATATAATTGAATATAATTTTTTTAATTTATGTACTATATTTTATAGTACACACATATATAGTATGTATAGTACATTGGTATATACAGTGGGTACGGAAAGTATTCAGACCCCCTTAAATTCTTCACTCTTTGTTATATTGCAGCCATTTGCTAAAATCATTTGTTCATTTTTTTCCTCATTAATGTACACACAGCACCCCATATTGACAGAAAAACACAGAATTGTTGACATTTTTGCAGATTTATTAAAAAAAAAAAACTGAAATATCACATGGTCCTAAGTATTCAGACCCTTTGCTGTGACACTCATATATTTAACTCAGGTGCTGTCCATTTCTTCTGATCATCCTTGAGATGGTTCTTCACCTTCATTTGAGTCCAGCTGTGTTTGATTATACTGATTGGACTTGATTAGGAAAGCCACACACCTGTCTATATAAGACCTTACAGCTCACAGTGCATGTCAGAGCAAATGAGAATCATGAGGTCAAAGGAACTGCCTGAAGAGCTCAGAGACAGAATTGTGGCAAGGCACAGATCTGGCCAAGGTTACAAAAAAAATTTCTGCTGCACTTAAGGTTCCTAAGAGCACAGTGGCCTCCATAATCCTTAAATGGAAGACGTTTGGGACGACCAGAACCCTTCCTAGAGCTGGCCGTCCGGCCAAACTGAGCTTTTGGGGGAGAAGAGCCTTGGTGAGAGAGGTAAAGAAGAACCCAAAGATCACTGTGTCTGAGCTCCAGAGATGCAGTCGAGAGATGGGAGAAAGTTGTAGAAAGTCAACCATCACTGCAGCCCTCCACCAGTCAGGGCTTTATGGCAGAGTGGCCCGACGGAAGCCTCTCCTCAGTGCAAGACACATGAAAGCCCGCATGGAGTTTGCTAAGATGGTGAGAAATAAGATTCTCTGGTCTGATGAGACCAAGATAGAACTTTTTGGCCTTAATTCTAAGCGGTATGTGTGGAGAAAACCAGGCACTGCTCATCACCTGTCCAATACAGTCCCAACAGTGAAGCATGGTGGTGGCAGCATCATGCTGTGGGGGTGTTTTTCAGCTGCAGGGACAGGACGACTGGTTGCAATCGAGGGAAAGATGAATGCGGCCAAGCACAGGGATATCCTGGACGAAAACCTTCTCCAGAGTGCTCAGGACCTCAGACTGGGCCGAAGGTTTACCTTCCAACAAGACAATGACCCTAAGCACACAGCTAAAATAACGAAGGAGTGGCTTCACAACAACTCTGTGACTGTTCTTGAATGGCCCAGCCAGAGCCCTGACTTAAACCCAATTGAGCATCTCTGAGACCTAAAAATGGCTGTCCACCAACGTTTACCATCCAACCTGACAGAACTGGAGAGGATCTGCAAGGAGGAATGGCAGAGGATCCCCAAATCCAGGTGTGAAAAACTTGTTGCATCTTTCCCAAAAAGACTCATGGCTGTATTAGATCAAAAGGGTGCTTCTACTAAATACTGAGCAAAGGGTCTGAATACTTAGGACCATGTGATATTTCAGTTTTTCTTTTTTAATAAATCTGCAAAAATGTCAACAATTCTGTGTTTTTCTGTCAATATGGGGAGCTGTGTGTACATTAATGAGGAAAAAAAAAAAAAATGAACTTAAATGATTTTAGCAAATGGCTTCTTTTTTGAAGTTTTGAAGAATTTTACGGTAGTTTGCAGAGTTTGTATGAACTACTGGAGTTGGTCTTCTTTTATTCACATTCATGTCTCTGACTGTCACTTGTCCACTTACTGTCACAAAACCCAGAGGACAGTCCATCCACAGACCAGATGATTCTGACATCCATCAAAACCTGATGAAACCAACAAGACCCAAAACCAAGTGAAACCTGAACATCAATACATTCGATCACTCTCACAGTTTCTCAGAGGTTTCTCTTTTAAAAGCTCACAAGACAATGTCCGAGAGCTATTTTACTTGCCATACATTTCCATCAGGAAAAAAAGTGTGAAAAAAATAATCAGCCATTTTATCATGGAATAGATAGTGGAAAAATTTAGTTTTGGAAGAATTTGTTCATATTGTGATCTCTGGCACTGTGAATAAAGGAGCACAGTTTAAGAGATCGCTGATCTTATTTGAGCGGTTTGAATATTGTAATGTGAGTGTTTGTCATGTTCTCTCAGATAGTTTGACTGCGTTTTTGCCTGCGTTTTTGGAGGTTGTGATGGTGCGGCGCTGAACGCCGGTCCGGTTTCCCTGCACCTCCAAGCCCAGCAGCACCATGTCAAATCCATAAATAAAACTCGTGGCAATAAAGCAGCGGGGAAGTGATCCCTCTGCGGGCATCCTTTACCCTCGATGAGACACGAGAGAGAGACAGGCCGCCCCCCACTCTTACGTGTAGCCCAATGTGCACCATTACACTAGAATGATTAGATTTGTGTGTTGTGTCCAGCGCACTTATTCATATCTGGTCACATACAATAGGGATACTTTAGGTACTGTGAAAGTACGTTCACGCATGCCATGCAGCTAGATGTCTGTAGCGTAGGAATTTAATGTGTTACTTGGAACGGCAGATTTGCTCATACCATAAAACATTATATGCTCCGTGCAGTAGGTATTTCATTGCGGCTCCGTTCTCAGTTCGAGCAAATCCTGGTTCAAAGTGTATAACGTCTATAGTGAAGAAACAACTTGTGGCGTTTTTTACACCACAGTTTGTTGTGGTACTGTAGGCAGTACTTGGATACTATTGTGATACATGGATCTGTGCATACAACCATACTCAGTCAGTTATAGTTGCTAGCGTGAGTTAGATTTCGTGTTGTATTTGTTCGTCAGACGAAGTCGAGTGGTTGCGATCGCAATAGTGTTGGTATCAACCTCTTAGTTACACCCCAAGCACGTATTATCTTAGTCAGAGTTATCTTACCGCGGGAGATACTATATATTACTAAGTCAGTTCTAGGTACTATAGTATAAGACTATTTATGTTGTAAGTAAGAGGAGGAGTGTTCTACAATTGACCGGGCTTGTCTAGGTCTAACATCTACCCAGTGTGCTAAGAAATAGTATGTTTTTGCGAATGTATGTTGCTGGTGTATTGATGGTATACTATATTCACGCAGTGTACAATACTCTGGTACTTTGGTCTTACACTCGGAAAGTTCTATGTATGCTTTTGGTCGATTCGTAACAGCATCACCAAATCCATGGAGCTCAGCGCCTCGATCCTAGAAGACGGAGCATGTGTAACAGCTGGTATATAATTATTTTACGCATGATATCAATTTGTAAGTGTTGTTTTGCACTTATCACCAGCACTGAAGCCTCGCACGCAAATCAGCACATACCCCAGGATTATTACTAAGCAAGTTCGGCGATGGTTTGCTTAATATGTCTTCCATTTAATCATTGTCACCGATGTTGCGATGGTAGTATGGCTAGGGAATTGTGTTTGGACATAGACCAACCATTTGTCCTGAGTAGGCTTTATCACACACTTACTGGGGCCTTGTGATCTGTTGGTGGTAGGTCCGGTAGCTACACTCAGTTGTGGCATGGTGATACACTATGATCTAAAACGTGCAGGTAGTAAGTTAAAACTGTCAATACTAAATGGTGTGTATGTAGCATAATAAAGTTATCAGTCTAGGTATGCTAAAGTATATTTCCGTAAATCAGATTGTATGCATATTATTAAAGCTGTTATCAGTTATTAAAAATATAATGTCTTTATTGATCCCCCACAACGTAAACCACATATGCTGTTACATCTTATGTCGTTCGCTACACAAAAAGACAATTGAATCGCTGTTTGTAAGATGCACATCGAAACATGTTGTATGAGTACTAACTTTGTCAGACGCTCTTTGATAAATTGCCCAATGCTCATATACTATGTGAGAATAGTCAACGAAAGCATCGCGTATGTGGTTCATTCTAGCACAAGTGCTAGGATACAACTTTCGAAACGTTGCGATTGGATTAACACACACATTCAAAACTGACATATGTGAGCTGAAATAGTGAAATTTAATGCACGACAACCACAAAAGAGGGTGTTGCTTGTTAAACGATGCACAGGTAAAATTACTAAGACTATCCCCCAATTGAATTTTTCAGAGTCATTAGATGTATGATGAGCGGTCAATGTGTTTTTCTATGTTAGAACCATTTCTTACATTTCGTGCAGAATTAGAGGAGAGTATATATCGACTGTTGAAAGAGAGCTATCGAGATGGACCGGAACACAGAATATTCATGATCAAAAAATATACGAAGTGTGGGTAAGAATCAGAATACGATCAAATGACTCAAAAATGCAACTTGATTTTCGGGTCAAGTGATAGTGAAAATGGGGACATTTTTTTTTACAATAACAGTTTTAGGAGTTGTAAAAATAAAAACATCTTTTCATCTAAAAGACAAAGATAATGTTTTAAAGAACAGAACAATGGATACCAAAATTTGCAAACAAAATTGTCACAAAGACAATTCCCAGACCTGAAAGTACCCAATAAATGAGATTACATATTAAACTTACTGATTTTTAAAAAACTATTGTGAGATTTAATAAAACAAAAAAAATAGAAGGATCTTAGTCTATCTATAAATTGAATACTTAAATGTTTTTTAAATGGGGCAGAAGTTTGCCACCAATTCTGTAGAAGGCCCATATATAATATACATTAAATTAGCAGCCCCCATTCTCCCCCCAGTCCCCAACAATAGGAGCCGTCAGTGGGCGAGTGACTGTATTTTAGTCTCGGCGTGTCACACCGGTTGGCCGGACTCCACCGTGTGAATGCATGGATCTACAGGAAGGTGTTGAGACAGCAGCTGACAGAGTGACTAATGCTGCGGGGTTAGTGAAAGCAGCCGCAGCCAGACACATTGTTCCCTCATCTTCATCATCCTCCTCCTCCTGCAAGTACACTCATATTTATAGACTCCCAGCAGCACTTGTTTCATCGTGTGGTGTAATGCAAGCGAGACAAAGGCACTTAAACCAGACCTGAGCAGATATTGGAGTAAATGATGCTTTTTCCAAGACAGGACATTGGAAAAAGTGAGAACAGAAGAAGAAAGATAAGAGAGATATTTAGTAAACATCAGGATTAAAAAAATACATATATATTTCAGTGAATCAGTTCAAATGATCAGATTCAGTGAATTGGGAATAGTGATTCACTGTGTCAAATTAGTGAATGGGGTTAATCGATTCAGTGAATCAGTGAGCCGACTGAGTGAATCACTATATAAACTATATAGTAGTTGAAAAACAGTATGTGACAAATGTATGTTTGAATAGTATGTTTGAATTCACAGTACTTGTAATAGAGTGGGCAAAAAGTACCCGGATGACCTACGACTTTTAGCGAGATTGTGAAGTGTGCATATGATGGAAGATGTTTTGGGTTGGGGATGCTGAATGGGCGGTGGGGGGCTGGGAAAAAGAAAAAGTATATAAAGAAATAATATATAATAATATAAATTTTTTCCATGGACTGATAGATTTCAAGTCACACAATGCACAATATAAATAAACAGACTAATAGTGAGTCTGAAGGCCTGTGAGCTCAACGCTAACGATAGTCGGATGAAACAGTGAAACGCTAATTGCTACGGAGGACTGATCAGGCTGTAATGAGGATAATCCAGAAAATATTTTGTTCCACACGTTAAGCCCATAACAGCCCCCACTCGCTGATGGAGTGATTCGTGTAGGATGTGATTTCTGTAATGCGCACTGGCCGGGGATTTGCCGCGTAGATTAGCTCAGAGCGCACTGCACTTCAGCGGTGGTGCAGCGTCAGGCCGCCTTCTCAAACGCTGCCAATGCGCACATTAAGACCTTAATAAGTGTTTAACGCCTTTGCATGAGGGCAGCATCAGCAAACAATGACTTTCTGCATCACATCTTGTTTTCCACATGTTCAATACGTGATGTGAGATATCTAAAGATGTATGGACAGCAATAGCATGGTTGCTATGGAAGCAGCATGGGGTTTTGAGGTATTTCTATGAAACACATTTTTTAGCATAAACACATATTGGAGAAATCATTCAACATACTGTAGCATGTTTTTGCTTCAGGTCGAACAAACCCTAACAGTAAGAATTAAAGCTCAGTGAGAGGCATCATCCTGCAGCGTCTGAAATGATTTCTCAAATCATGTCGCTTTAAGCAAACTCATGCTAAAAAATCTCTCAAAACACTCTCGCAACCAGCAGCAATGTGCTAAAAACAGTTCAAACTAGTGCTGCACGATTTTTCGAGTTTTTCTTGTTCCAAACAGATCATGATTCTCTCACAATTCTGAACAGAACAAAATACCATGTAATTTACTAGAGATTGACAAAATGTTAATTGCTGAAACATTTAATTAATCTGAATGAATTATTAAAAAAAAAACTGTTTGAATGAATGATTCAATGACTCACTCATGAATACTTAACTTGTTTCATTGCTGGATGAATCAGCGTTTTGAATGAATCTCTTGAATGAATGATTCAATGACTCACTCATAATCATTTTCATTTAGGAATGAGATCTTGTGGGTGTTTGAATCAAGATCGCGATCTTTTAACAATGAATCGTGCAGCTCTAGTTTCAAACAACTCAGCAATATAGCAATGTGCTACAAGCCATTCCAAAATACAACAATCTAATAGCAATGAGCAAACAACAACAAAAAACATGCAGACTGCATTTACAGCCACGCAACAATGCGCTAAAAATCTGTCCAAACACTTAAACAACATAACAATGTGCTAAAACCATTGAAATACCCTCATTATCGCATAGTTAAATTCAACTCAAAACTCAATTTATTCAAAACACTCTCACAACCACGCTGCAATGCGCTAAACACACTCAAAACAACCTAACAACTGCATGGAAAAGCATAAATAAATGGAAACAAATCAAATAAAATTTTCAATAATAAATATAAATAAAAACAGCTAATAATCAATGACTAAAAATAAAAATGGATAAATAAAAATGGAATAAATTAAAATAAATATAAAAAATAAAACTAAAAATAAAATATCCAAAAATAAATAAATGTATTAAAATAAATAAAAATATTTAATAATAAAAATAATTAAATGTAAATAAAATAAAAATATCCAAAACATGATTCAATGAGTGAAATAATATAAAAAAGCAAAATGTTCATAAATTTAATGACAAAACAGGAGAAGTTTGGGCTAATAGTCTAAAGTAACTCTTTTTCTGGCCTTCATGTACTTTTTTTTCTCAAAATGACATGGAATTCGAGTACATACTAAAACAACTCTAAAAGTGCTTTATATTTCAAGAGTTGCACCAAACTTTACCTGAGATCCACTTTAATTGTTGCTCTGACTGAACAACCAAACGAATCTCAATGGAGCGCAGACATGTGAGCTGGATCCAAGCTGCAAAAATAAGAAAACTAATCAATTATTGCCACGGCGGTGTCATTATTCTCCAGTCAAAACAAATCAAAAAGGTTCCTCTGATAAATAATGATTATTTTTCTTTGAAAGCAACATTGTGAAATGACAAGCGAAAACAAAAAAAAGATCCCGAGTCAGAGATGAAAGTCAGGAGAAAGTCTCATGAGCGCGCAGACGATGATGAGGGCGGCTTTGATCACCCGTCGATGAATTTGGAGAGTTTCGACACAAATCCAGTGGCGCTCGGCGAGTGAGGGTGAACTGACAGAACCCGGCTCGTCATCGGGCTCCGGAACGGGAAAACAGCCTTGATTTCCGCCAAAGCACCTCTCCCAAAGGTTTAGCTTAACCCGTCTGCAACCTCAAAGCCAACCGATGTGTCATCTTACATCACAGGCCTCGTCTCCAGAGTCATTCTATAAAACGGACGCATTTTCGGTTCCAGAGGATTTATTCAGTACGTTTCCGAAGAGTGTGTGCCATTATAAGCTGAAGAGAGAAACATTAGGGGGGAGTCGGGGCCGGTAATTATGGGGAGCGTCTGTGGCCTAATGTTGTAGGGCACAGTGCTTGGGTCATAAAGTCTGGGGGCAGGCTGGTATAAGTGGGGGCAAGTCGTGGCCTAATTTGGGGGCAGTCGTGGCCTAATTTTGGCATGGGCAGCTCTTGGTCTAATGGGGGGCGTCGTGGGCCTAATTGTGGATGGCAAAGTCTTGGCCTAATTATTGTGAAGGCACCAGGTCTTGGTTCGTAATTTGGGCTGGTTGGCAGTCGTGGCCATAATTTGGGGAGGCTAGTCGCGGCCTAATTGGGGCTCTGGGCAGTCGGCTGAGGCCTAATTTGGGAGGCAGGCGATTGCACTAATTTCAAGCTCCACTGGCCTTAATTTGGGTGCAGTTACACTGGACCCTAATATGGGCAGTCCATGGAACTAATTTGTGGGCAGTCATTGGCCTAAATTGGCGCGGCTCTAAGTCGTGGCCCTAAATGAGATGAGAGAGTCTAGGACCTTGTAACCCACACTAGCGTCATGGATTGTTGAGTCGTCACTAGCGTCCAAGTTCAAGGGGAAGATCCAGCGCCTTTTTCTCCACCCTCAAATAACCACGACTGATGGTGAGACCGTGAGGCAGATGACAACAGTACACTAATTGCTAACCCCGCGAGCGCCCGACGAAAGCATTTAAGGCTCTGGTCTGTGTAGTTAATCGGTGCAGGGTCCTGTTGTGCAATGATGTGTGGTGATGCACCGGATGGAGTACGCGTATAAAGCAACGAGCACATACCCGAGTATTGGGTTCTAGATCTTACTGGCCACAATGTCAAACCAAGCCATCACTTTCACACTGACATTCAGACGGCTCTGTCCGGGATCCTCATTTAGCATTTCAAGAGTCCAAACAAACAAATGAACACGATAGAAAAGCCAATACAAAAGATAACCTTTCGTCTAATTCATTTGACGTGGTGGATTGTTATGCTTGAAGATTATGACTAAGCATGATAACAAGTCACAAAATTATGAAATGCTAAACTGATTCGATACAAGAACTTGCCAACTAGGCTGAACCAAGAACTCACAGACAGATAAATATGTCATATTTGGAATGTAAAAGATTGTTTGATGTATAACGTGTCCCAACCAAGACACTCAATGGTATATCAATATCGATTTATACAAGGATATCAAGTATACATGTAACCAGGGAAATACATAAACAATGAAGAAAACATCATGTTCACAAGTGTTTTCAGCATGATTGCCTCAGTTGCTAAAAAACGAAGCAGTATGTGTACAATACTTTGAGGCAGTGCGGGTAAACACCAAAATGCTATTTATTGCAAGTGTTTACAGGCACGCAAAGACGTACACAAATGCTTCTATTATTACAATGTGATGGACAACAGGATGAAACAAAAACTGTGAACACCCTCACGACCAGAATGCCACATTAATGAGACTTTAACAAAAACAAATTAAACACTATTCTCCAGCAGTACAAAAGTATGCTTAAAAACCAACTCTAAACCCTCCATAAAACAATCACAAGCAATCATGATAAAAAAACAACCCAAAACACATTAAAACCATGCCGATTCAAAAAAACTCAGTCCAAAATATTCCTTCACCACAAAATAAGGCAATGTGCCTAAAACCACTAGGCAAACAAACATGTGGCAACATGTAAAAAAATCCTAAAGACACATTAAAACCTTTCTGAATGAATTTGAGAAGTCACAATTGTTAGTTTATCAAAAATGTTCGCTCACGACTAATAAGATCATGAAAAATAAAATTCGAAAGCATAAATAACATGTAATTTAACGTTAATAACTGTTCCAATAGTTGACATGAAACTTGACTTTTGTTTTTGTTGTGTTAAATCGTTAGTGCGTTTTTTAAACACATGAATGATTCGCATCAATGGAACTCACTCCATACAATACCTGTACATTGTGTGTAAATGAAGTATTAGAATCAGCAGCTCGTGAACGAAACTGTTGACGATTAGGAACAGATGTCAAAATTGACTCCACTCAGTTGCACAATACTTCATGTGTTATAGTACTAGAGACGATCCACAGATATTCTTGATACGAAACTCTTGAGTGACAGGAATTCATGACGTCACGTCATAAAATGTATCAGTGCGATATGTTTATTACTAGAGGAAATCAGAATCTTACTCTGAATCGAACTCCTTGGATAAAAGAATGAACTGATTCACAAGTGAACACTCAATCATAACTACTTCAACTGGTGTCTCATTACTCGTATGCATTTTATTCATCAAGATATATCTCTGACGAAAACCTCGCTGGAACATACCCATGAAATTGTAGTTCATATGACTCACTCCTAAATATTCATTTGTTTAATGACTAGCGCCTGATACTCTAGCATCTCTGATACGGAACTCTTGAAGCATGAAATGATCAATGACTTCACTCTCACAAATAATATACTCATTGTTTATTATCTATACGATCAGAGAATAAGCATATCTGAACGAAACGCTGAATCGTGAATGATTCAATGTAACTCACTCAGTCAAGTAAATATCTTCATTTGTTTTATTACTAAGATGAATCAGAATCTCTGAACGAAACTCTTGAATGATGATCAATGACTCTACTCATAATACTTCATTTGTTTTATTACTAGATGAATCAGCATCTCTGAACGAAAACTCTTGAGAATGATTCAATGACTCATCATAAATACTTCATTTGTTTATTAACTGAGTGAATTCAGCATCTCTGAACGAAACTCTTGGAATGACATGATTCAAATGACTCACTCATAAAATACTTCAATTTGTTTTATTTATCTAGTATGATATCAGCATATGCGAACGAAACTGCTTGAGGATGAATTCAAGAGCTCCATCTCTTAAGATCATTCATTATGTTGTATTAACTACAACGGATGACCAACTGCCAGTCATCTCATGAAGATCTTTGAATGAACTGATTCAAAGACTCACTAAAAATAAATCTTCATTTGTTTATTACTAGATTGAAATCAGCATCGAGAACGCAACTCTTGAAGAATGACTTCAATGACTCAACTCATAAATACTTCATTTGTTTTTCTTACTACGATGAATCAGCATCTCTGAAACGAAACTCTTGAATGAATGATCAATTCACTCATAAATACTTCATTTGTTTTATTACTAGATGAATCAGCATCTCTGAACGAAACCTCTTGAAAGTGAATGATTCAATGACTCACTCATAAATACTCATGTAGTTTATTACTATGAGATCAGCATCTCTGAACGAAACTCGTGAGTGAATGATTCAATGATCTCACTCATATTGAATACTTGAACATTTGTATTTATGTAACTTCAGATGAATCAGCATCTCATGAACGAAAAAACTCTTGAGTGAATGATTCAATGACTCACTCATAAATACTTCATTTGTTTTATTACTAGATGAATCAGCATCTCTGAACGAAACTCTTGAGTGAATGGATTCAATGCTCTCACTCATAAATACTTCATTTGTTTTATACTAGATGAATCAGCATCTGAACGAACTCTTGAGTGAATGATCAATGACTCAATCATATATACTTTATTTGTTTTATTACTAGATGAATCAGCGTCTCTGAACAGATCTCTTGAGTGAATGATTCAATGACTCCCACAGAATGACTTGTTTCATTACTGGATGAATCAGCATTTTGAAACAATGTGAATAAAAGTGAAAATACATTTTTAAAAGTCACTTGTAAATCGTTGATAAATCGTTATTTGAAGCGCCGAGTTACTTTCAAAAGGTGATTTGCTCTGTTTTGATCGCTTTTGTAGACATCAGACCAACAACTTTCCACCCTACTGACCTAATGCATAATAATTATGGGGGAAGCACTCTAGCCAGATGAGATTTATACTTTTAGTACTTAGTACTGTTTTTATCTGTTTTAGAGCTAATAAGCCATTTTAATTGTGTGTTCAGCTACACACGAGTGTCATACTGTCATGTTTAAAGCCAGTTCAGCTCAGTAAATAAATAACGAGTCTGCAGATTACGTCTTTGCTCACTCATGTTACTCAAAATCGCTGGTCCACAAGTGAGCAGCTGAATGGAGCCCACTGATTGGCTCATGTTTACCGGCGCATCATTAACGTAAGGCACGGGTGATGAGTCGGTCATTGACGGAATTAACTGGAGCGTTTTCCGATTGTTGACTGTGACTGAGCGGCCTACGCCGTCTACACACAAGGACTTGCTTTCAAGAGCACTACTTCTTTGTATACTATCAATCAATTCCAGGAATAAATCGGCAAGGAAAGGCACAATGGGGCCCACGCTCTCGCTGGAGGAAGATAAAACCCATTCAGCAGAGCCAAATACTGAGAAAAGTCCACGTAAAGACAAGTGAAACAACAGAAAGTGTAGTCGTTTGTTCTCAGCACTGACGTTACTGTAAAGTCATGCTGATTTACCTCAACAACAGGATTACATCATTGGTTGTGCATCTCATAACCAATCACAACATGGCAACTTTGAATATGCAGACGTGTGATTTATATATACAGTATATAAAGAGTGGTTTCTAGAAATGCATTGCATCTTGGTTGCAGTTAGGTTGTCAAAACCATCACAATGTCCCAATGAGCCAGATAAATACCAGCTTGGATACCAGCTAAACCAGGTTTTCCCCCACTAGAAGACATGAACAAAACATTCCACAAATGTTGCATGGTTGTTAGTATTGTATAAAAATGTAAAATTATTTTAAATTTGGTGTAGTTTTTAGAAATGTCCTAGAACGTTTCTAAAATTGCTGTACTGCAACATTCATTGCATTTTAGTTGTAGGTAGGTTGTAAAAATGATGATAATGGCGCAAATGAGCCAGATAAATTACAGCTAGACCAGCTTAATCCAGCAAAGGCCATCAAACAACATTAGACTTGTTTAATTTTTTTCCCCCAGCAGGGAAGCCTAAACAAATTATTCCACAAACGTGGTCATATTGCACTGTATTTTGCAAAAAAATAAAATGTTTTATATAAAAAAGTCCATACTTTCAAAGATTTTGACGTTTCCAAATTCATTACACGTAATGTGCTTCAAACTGAAGACAGATGTCCCATCAGCTCAAACAGCCCCATTTACCTTCCCATACCCGCCTGTCATGCAGCTAGCATCTCTAAAAACAACATCGAGGAGAAACTCGCGCGATAAATTGGAGGGAAGAAGTGGCTGAAGAGTGTCAAGAAGATTTCAGGCACATTTTTGTGAGATTCTCTCAAGTGTCTTAACAGTTTTAACAGCAACTTCTTCTCAGGAGTTAGCGGTTTATTAATAGAACGAAGCACTGCATTATGGGTAAAGGCGGCCAAGTCACATATGACAGGTTAATTGACTGTGAGATGATGTTAATAAGGTTTTCCTGCTAGCATTAAGGTGGAGGAGTCTTGAGGTGTGATTATGGAATGGGAGACAGAGTGAGAGTTGTGCCAATAATAACCAGAAGATAATCCAGGGTCAGGAAGCCAATACTCGCTCAGGCGTAGCGTGCGGAAGCCACCCAAAAGCGCAGAGCTAAGACTCGCGCTAATTTATTACATGTCAAAGAGACAAAGCTTAAAAGAGGAGAAATATTAAAACCAGACACAAAACGGCGAGGAGGTCAATTGAAAGCCTCGAATGTGAGCTCGAGCTAAAATATGAAACGAAACGCTAATGTAAAAGTTTGCTCAGGCAATGTCAAACTCTCAATTCACATGGTTAAGTTCAGATTAGCATACTACTCTTATGATTTCTGCCATATGAAGAGAGGACAGAAATGTTCTGCTATATCAAAACCGTATTTGCCTATTAGAACATATACACAAAAGCATGCTATGTAATTGAGAGGATATCGATCTCATGATGTTAGTGTATGTTTCTGTATGATAACTTACAGTATTTCTACTGTAAACTGGCCAACTAACCATTTTAACCATGAACTTATGTTTCTGTGTGCTAACAGACAGTATTTATAAAGGAAACACAATGGCAGTCTCATGCTACGCCATCAACCATTGATTACCACTAACACTCAACAGTTCCCTCAAAGGTAAGTGACTCAGCTCCTCTGAGAAAACGTTTAATTCACCCTCTTGAGTTTGACAAGCGCTCTGTTCTAATCTCACAATGACCAACTCGAAGGACGCGGCCACAATAGCGCGACGCTCACCGAAGGGATTACAGGGCGTTCAGTCGCCTGACAGTCATCGTACGGTCAATGAAGGCCTCCGCGGGGACGCTGCTGATAGCCTTCGACCCTCTGGATAGATTAGTACCTGTAGAGTTATTATTCCATTATTCTGTCAATGAAATAGGTGTCGATCCTCATGCCCTAATCATCGTCTGCCGGACGACATGTGCTCTTTCATTTTCACAGTGATTAAAGATGTCAGCTGAAGCGGAGGTCACGGCCGAACATGAAGTGAAAACAAACGTGTTAAATGAACTCTTTAGTTAGTAATTTAACAGCATGTGACTGTTTTAAAGGTGCCTTAGAATCAAAAATTGAATTTACCTTGGCATAGTTGAATAACAAGAGTTCAGTACATGGAAATGACATACAGTGAGTCTCAAACTCCATTGTTTCCTCCTTCTTATATAAATCTCATTTGTTTAAAAGACCTCCGAAGAACAGGCAAATCTCAACATAACGCAGACTGTTACGTAACAGTCGGGATCATTAATATGTACGCCCCCAATATTTGCATATGCCAGCCCTGTTCAAGGCATTACACAAGGGCAGCCAGTATTAACGTCTGGATCTGCACAGCTGAATCATCAGACTAGGTAAGCAAGCAAGAACAACAGCGAAAAATGGCAGATGGAGCAATAATAACTGACATGATCCATGATATCATGATATTTTTAGTGATATTTGTAAATTGTCTTTCTAAATGTTTCATTAGCATGTGGCTAATGTACTGTTAAATGTGGTTAAGTTACCATCGTTTCTTACTGTATTCACGGAGACAAGAGCCGTTGCTTTTCATTTTTAAACACTTGCAGTCTGTATAATTCATAAACACTTCATTCTTTATAAATCTCTCCAACAGTGGTGTAATGTTTTAGCCACAAGCACCATCAAACTCATTCAGAATCAAATGTAAACATCCAAATAAATACTATACTTACATGATCCGAAGCATGCATGCAGAATGCATGATGAACATCTTGTAAAGATCCATTTGAGAGTTATATTAGCTGTGTGAACTTTGTAAATGCACTGTATTATAGTCGAGAGCTCGGGGGGCAGGGAGCGTGAGATTTAAAGGGGCCGCAGCCTGAATCATGCATAGTTAATGATGCCCCAAAATAGGCAGTTAAAAAATTAATTTAAAAAATCTATGGGGTATTTTGAGCTGAAACTTCACAGACACATTCAGGGGACACCTTAGACTTATATTACATCTGTGAAAGAACGTTCTACGGCACCTTTAACAGGAAACGCAAGAATCTGAATCATCATAATTTATGATAAATTTATTTACCATAATTTAATTTTCAATTCTAATCTGCTACTTTCATATGTGATTTTTTTTAAATGAGATTTCAGTTCAAATTAAAATGATTTGGAAAAAGTTATATATATTTTGACATTTTTCTTAATTTGATTTTTAAATATTAAACTTGTTTTTTAAATGTGACGTATATTTTCTTTTTTACATCATTTCAGTTAATTTTTAATCTGTTTACTCCGACTAAATATTAACAAAATCTTTAATTTAAAATCATATTTATCTGGTCAGATTATGAAAAATGTCAAAATATATTTCAAGTTCATAACAGTGTTTAAATTATATTTAACACAATGTGAATTCAGTTAAAATTATCTAAAAATTATATTAAAAATATTAAATATTTTGACTTTTGCATAATTTTAAAACTTTAAATGTTAAATATATTTTCAAATTTTTGCATAATTTGATTTCAAATAAACATTTAAATATTAATTATTATTGATATTTATTTTCAGTTTTGCAATTTTATTTTTTGCATAATTTAAATTTGTGGTCAACACTGTCAAATTATTTAAAATGATTACAAAAATGTAAAATATATTTATGCATATTTTTAAAAAAATATTTTAAATCATATTTATCTGAATTCAATTTGCAAAAAAAATAATATAATATTTTACAATTTGATCATATAATGTTTTTTTTTTTTAAGTTTTAAGTAATTTGACCAGTTAAATGGTTTAATATTATTCAAAAATAATGTAAATCTTTTTTTTTTTTTTTTTTGTATAATTGACAAAATTTTAGTTTAACTGGAAATTACGCACAATAAAATATTCTTTAAAAGGTGATTTTTACCTTGATTTGTGTTGTTGCTTCTCACATCACATCTCATTTCTCAGCATGCTTTTCACTCACACGGTTTCACATTTAAAAATGGTTCTAATAATTATTTACACATATGTTAATGAGGTACATAAAGCACCTTTTTAGAAGCCGATGATAAACTTTCGTTTACATAAAGTCAATGCACGTGATGTTTGCCTCCACTTCCCATAATCCTCTCTGTTCCAGTGGTGACCTTGCATCGTGACCTTCAACATGCCCTTTAATTTGATGATGACACCAGGAAGAGCGTCACTGGGAATGAGGACGCTGCTTAATCCAGTTAGTTGTAATTGGTGGAGCGTCTTCTGTCCGCCTGCCCTTTCTGTTGGCCGGCCAAATGAAGTTACCCAATGTCAAATGCCAGAGCACCGACATATTGGCTTTCTTTCCGAATTTCCCGGCTTGTCATGGATTCCCTAATAAGCAGCAGTGATGTCTGTATTTACAGCTTCTCATTGGTCAAAGCACATCAGTCTTATCATTCCAGTTACTGCCAAACAGTCTATAAACAGGAAAGTCACATGACAAAAAGGCAGACATTTAATTAGTAAAATCAAGCAAAGTTAAGGCCCGTTCACACCAGGAACGACTGTAATGAACGTAGCAACAGCTCGTACGACACATACGTCTACGTCTTTACGTTTGAAAAGCGCAAGCGTCACGGTTCTCCTGTCACAACAGTCGAGTGTTTTTAGTCGTGATGCAAGCGAGGATCTTTCCCCGGGACGCTGCACCGGTTCTGCCATGTACGTTTCAATGAAATTTCAGACAGCAACATTTCACTCCAGTTTAATCACATCTGTGGCGCACAAACATCCTCGACATGTGTGAATTATATATGGATGCATCACTGTAATGGCTTCACTGTCACTGCCAACGGCTCCGGCTTATTATTCAACTTATTATGCAGCTGCGACGGTGAGAAATTAACTTTCACATCAGTCAGACGTGATTTTTTAGATGGATTCTCATGGTGCTCCTCTGACAAAGAACTATTCATTTTCCATAGATAAAAAAAGCTTTGTAATGAGTTTCGAATCTCACAAAAACCTGGCAGGAAAATTCTGGGATATATTTCACATATATATGTTACGGAATAATGAATTTGCCATTTGTCTAACAGATTTACTCACTTCACTCACGCTTATGTGGCTACAAACCAGAATGATTTTCTTTCTTCCATTCCAACCAAGAGAAGAAATACTGCAGAAGTCCAAACCTGCTGTTTACCACAATGAAAGTAGGTATAAAATCTCTTCTGAAGTCACATGACAGCTTTGTGTGAAGAAAAGGCAGACATTTAATAAGCAAAATCATGCAAAATTTGAATTTTGATATTTAAAAAACCATTGTGAAATTCCTGAATGCTAGGTTTTCTTGAAGTAGCCTCAAAACATCTATATTTACCCTAACAAAAGCGAAAAACCAAGCTGCAACGTTTGTACAACGTTTACAACATTTTTAAAATAAACGTAATTTGTACATTTAAATCTCATTTTGTTTGAAAGCACAATGACAATGACTTAAAAATGAATCTTCATGACCAAAATACAACCAGGCCACACTACAACATTTGTGGAACCTTTTGTTAACGTTAAAAAAACTATCCAGTTGATTTCACAATCCGACTTTCACACAGAGCTATTTTAGTTTTTATTTTAGTTTTATTAATATTTTAAATGACCTTTTATTATTTTTAGTTTTCATGTTAAAGTTAGTTTAATTTTTAGTAATTTTGTTATGTGCTTTTGTCATTTTATTAGTTTTTTTTATTGCTATTTGGGTTTAATTTATCTCATTGTTTTATTTATTTATTTATTAATTTTCATTTTATTTCAGCTTTATTTCAATTAACAGAAATGTTTTTGAATTTTTTTGAAAAAGTTAAATATATTTTGAATTTTTCTCTCAATTGGACTTCAGATAAATATTATTTTTTAAATATTTAAATAATTTTCTTAAAAACCATGTCACTTTTTTCCCACAATTTTCAGTTTTTAATACATATTTTCACTTTATTTTTAATCTATTTTATATATAATATATTTTAAGTTCATAACAGTGTTTAAATGATATAATGTAAATTATAAATTTCTTTATAATTTTTCCAAATTTTGCATAATTTCAGATAAATATTTGAATTGATTTTATTTAAAATTTTTGCAATTTTATTTTTTGCATAATTTAAATTTATTGTCGTCAACAATGTCAAATGATTTAAAATGATTACAAAAAAAATTAAAATATATTTTTGCATTTTTAAAAAAAATATTTTTAAAATATCATATTTATCCAAATTCAAATTATGCAAAGAATTTACTTCCGTTAAAATGTTTTTTAAAGTTAAAGGTGCCCTAGATTGTTTTTTTACAAGATGTAATATAAGTCCAAGGTGTCCCCTGAATGTGTCTGTGAAGTTTCAGCTCAAAATACCCCAGATTTTTTTTAATTTTTTTTTAGCTGCCTATTTTGGGGCATCATTAACTGTGCACTGATTTTTTCAGCACGGCCCCTTTAAGAGATGCGTTCCCTCTGCCCCATGAGCTCTCGACTATATATACATCGCATAAACAAAGTTTACACAGCTAATATAACCCTCAAATGGATCTTTACAAGATGTTCGTCATGCATGCTGTATGCATGCTTCGAATTATGTGAGTATTGTATTTATTTATGGTTACGTTTGATTTTGTGTGAGTTTGAGGCTATGCTCTGTGGCTAAAGCTAACATTACACACTGTTGGAGAGATTTATAAAGAATGAAGTTGTGTTATGCATTATACAGACTGCACGTGTTTAAAAATGAAAATAGCAACGGCTCTCGTCTCCGTGAATACAGTAATAAACGATGGTAACTTTAACCACATTTAACAGTATTAGCAACATGCTAATGAAACATTTAGAAAGACAATTTACAAATATCACTAAAAATATCATGATATCATGGATCATGTCAGTTATTATTGCTCCATCTGCCATTTTTCGCTGTTGTTCTTGCTTGCTTACCTTGTCTGTGCACAGATCCAGCCGTTAATACTGGCTTTCCTTGTCTAATGCGTCGAATGGGCTGGCATTATGCAAATATTGGGGTCATACATATTAATGATCCCGACTGTTGCGTAACAGTCGGTGTTATGTTGAGATCCGAGTGTTTCCGGAAGTCTTTTAAACAAATGAGATTTACATAAGAAGGAGGAAACAATGGAGTTTGAAACTCACTGTATGTCATTTCCATGTACTGAACTCTTGTTATTTAACTATGCCAAGATAAATTCAATTTTTCATTCGAGGGCACCTTTAAATATTTTAATTTTTTTTAATAATTTGATAATAATGAATGGCTAATATGCATACATTTTCTGTTTTTAGTTGAAAATAGTGTGTCATTGCACACATTTGAATATGTGCAAATGAGATCTCAGGACATTTTTGTGCTTGAACATTCTTCAAAACATCTGCTTTTGTGTTCCTGAGTGCATTTTTAGCTAACACTTTACAGTAAGTAAAACTAGACGACTGTGAATGTTGGCTTTGATTTGATCTGGAGACGTTAGAGAGTTATGGGGTCTAACAAGCCTGCAATTTCACCCGACGCATGAATCTCACCCATAATATTGAACCTTCAGTCTTGGTTCAGAGCTCAAACATTGACTCAGGACACTGGAAGGATTCCCGCTCAGCCAGCACAAAGGCATTCTGGGAGGCGCAACAACCAAGACAATAGGCCATGAATTACAGCGCCTCCGTTCTCGATAGCTCTCGCTACGTCTCCAGGCCTCCCGGCAAGAGCTCGTGGCTCCGACATTGATTCGCTGCTCATCAGAGGAGAAAGAGAAGAGCTCAGATGGTATGGATTATTTCACGGAGTCCGCATTGATGGCCTGCGTCCGATACACGGAAAAGGATATGCGGAAAAGCACAGGTCACTGGCCGCGTCTGTTTTCAGCATCGATTCTGGAAGGACAGATATTAGAATTGATATGAGCTGCTTTCCCATGAATAATCTGAGAAAAAATTGACAAAAATGGCATCTTCATTTAAAAAGGACTAATATGGTTTGTTGGGATGAATCGAGACTAGTTTTGGTGAATATTAAACCACAAAGAAAACTCGCCAAAATAAAAGTTCTGTTATATTGTGACAAATACATTACTATTATATGTTAAAATGTATTCTCAAAGTAATAATAATAATAATAATAATAATAATAAATTATTTTAGGCAATATCACAATTAATGGTTTATTTTTTTTTATTTTTTATGACAATTTGATTACCACTGTTTTTGATTATAATTTTGTATTAAATCATAAATCCAGTAAAGAGACAGAAGATTGAAGTTTAAAAAGTTTTAAAACTTTTTAGTTTGAAGGCAATACAGTCTAGAGAGATATTAATTAACATTAGCATGTTTCTAGCATGATTTAACACACTGCTAACATGTTTTATCATGATTTAACACACTGCTAACATGTTTTATCATGTTGCTAGCATGGTTTAACATTGCTAACATGTTTTAACATGATGTAACAATATGCTAACATGTTTAACATGTTGTTAGCATGTTTCTAGCATTAATTAACATAACACTAGCATGTTTCTAGCATGATTTAACACACTGTTAGTATGTTTTATCACATTGCTAGCATGGTTTAACTTTGCTAACATGTTTTAGCATGATGTAACAACATGCTAACATGTTTAACATGTTGTTAGCATGTTTCTAGCATTAATTAACATCATGTTTCTAGCATGATTTAACACTTAGTATGATTTATCACATTTCTAGCATAGTTTAATATTGCTAACATGTTTTAGCATGATTTAACAATATGCTATCATGTTTAACATGTTGTTAACATGTTTCTAGCATTAATTAACATAACACTAGCATGTTTCTAACATGATTTAACACACTGTTAGTATGTTTTATCACGTTGCTAGCATGGTTTAACATTGCTAACATGTTTTAGCATGATTTAACAATATGTTAACATGTTTAACATGTTGTTAGCATGTTTCTAGCATGATTGAACACTGCTAGCATGTTTTATCATTTTGGTAGCATGGTTTAACATCACTAACATGTTTTAGCATGATGTAACAATATGCTAACATGTTGTTAGCATGTTTCTAGCATGATTGAACACTGCTAGCATGTTTTATCATTTTGGTAGCATGGTTTAACATTGCTAACATGGTTTATCATTATGATTTAACAATATGCTAGCACGATTTAACATTGCTAACATGTTTTAGCATGATGTGAACATGTTGTTAACATGTTTCTAACATAAATTAGTATACTAGTTTGTTTTAACATGTATCTAACATGATTTAACACAGTGCTAGCATGTTTTATCATGCTAACAATCATAACATGATATAGCACATTGCTTCCAAGTTTCTAGCATGATTTAGCACGTTAACATGATTTACCACATTGCTAGCATGTCTTGGCATATTGCTAACATGATTTACAACAGAGAATCCCTGGGGGGGGGGGGGTTTTCTTCTTTTTTTTTTTTTTGTATGATTAAATTGTAATGTAAACATAATCCAGAAAAATAAAACATTTGGATGTTCTGGCTGGTTTAACCTGGTTTGTTTTGGCTCACTAATCATCAGAAGGCAGTTCTTCATGAATTCCCATCCTTAAGTCCCTATTTTACCTTCCCAGAGTTCATCTGTTTTCCGCTGACTCAAAGGAAAGACAATTATTCATGTTCTCAACGTTTAGAAGAAAAATGTCTCTGTATCTCAGCCAATTTGAATAATTCAGCCGAGTGCGACATACATTTTCCCTCTTGTTTGAATTGGTGGCGTTCCTGCTAATCTAAGCTAATGGACTGAAGACCATCTTTGTCTAATCTGGATAAGGTCTGTTGATTCATCCTGGCTTGCTTTGATGTATCGCTGCAGTTTCCATCTCTGAGCTCAGGAAACCCTGACTTTATCTGGCTAACACTGACTCTTAAGGCCAAATGAATGAACTTCTGTAGTCTGGTCATAAAAAACAGTCATGAAATACTGAATTACTATAGTGAATATACAGTTTTCTAGTTCTAGTGCTCAATTATAAATAATTAAATGGGATTAGCGAGTAGGGCTGGGTAAAAAATATCAATTTCTCGATTTTAGCCTATTCTCATTTTTACAAACCGATATCGATTCTTAAATCCCAAGAATCGATTAGTCTAGTCTGTTTTCAGTTGATGAATGAGCAGAATATGTAGCGCCTCCCATCCAGTAAATCACAATAATCTTTGTGCTTTGTTACTTTTGATATGAAGCAAAGTCTCAGATTTCAAATAACGTCCATCTTATTATGAGATTCAAAAAATAAATACCGTTTTGGCGCTGTTTAATGTGGCGTGACAGATTGCTTTAGCGCCTCAGTTAAAGAGAAGCATGTGATCATCCTCTCCTCCTCTTTAATACCAGTTACAGCGCGAAATAAACATGCATGAACATCTGAAGGTATGTTAAAATATACAGTACAACTTACTGAAATCCGTATCATGTCTCGTGTAATCGCTCAATCAGTGTTTCAACCTCGGAAAGACGTCAATAAAACAGCTTGTAAACAATGTCACGTAACGTCACATTTACCTCAGAAAAACACATTCAGTGACCATAAACTCATTAGTCAGCTAGAAAAGTGCTCTAGAAAGCAACATTCTGATAAATATAGCTATGCACCGTTACATATTCATTATAATTTTTAATGTTCTTCAATATTTAATGCATGTTTGAATGAATCAGTTATGACAGCTGCAATTTAAATGTTTATATTTCAAAAAAACTAATTGGAGTAGAAATATGATTATGTAATTCTAAACTTTATTCAAATAAATAAGTTTAACCTTAAATATTATTATAGTAGCACCAACTGGGATTTTTTTCCTCTAGAAAATTTGCCATGTACTGTAACTGAAATACTACATCCAAAATAATCAAAATCGATTCGAAAGCATGTGAACAGTAATCGAATCGAATCGTGAAAATGGTCTCAATACCCAGCCCTATTAGCGAGCGAAACCTTTTGAATCGGTTCCCGAATCAGTCTGAATGATTCATTTTGAATTGGTTCTTTTGAATGAATTAATTGAATCGATTGCCAAATTGGTCTGAATTTAGTGAATTGAAATTTAAAATTTGCTTATTCAGAAATCACAAATGAAAAGTTCATCAATTTATCTAAAGTTTTCTTATTAGGTGTGATTCATTTCCAATTAGTTCAAACTGTCAATTTGATTGAATCTATTCTAAATTCTGATTAACAATTAATCTGTATCATGTATCGTTTACTGTTTTGTTTTCATTAGTGAGTAAAACCTTTTGATGTGGTTCTTGTGAATTACTTACTCAAATCAGTTCCTAAATCGGTCTGAATGATTCATTACAAACTGATCTGAATTTTTTTAAAAAGTCCTCATTTAGTAAAATCTCAAATAATTGAAAAGGTCCTGGAAATATAATGGAAAGTTCAATTCGCTTTCATGAATCAGTTCCAACTGTCAAATTCAATGAATCATTTTGAAATTTATTAGCGATTCATTTGCGTCATCACTTAATGTTCTCAAAAAATGTGGCATTTTTTTAAATACAACATTTTATTATATGCAGGCAAAAAATTACAAATGACTATGTATTGTTATATTGGTTCATTTAAATGAAAATGACTCAATATGATTCCTGCATTTGTTCATTTCTTGTAAAAAAATGTGCTTTCATTACTGGACTTACTGAAACGCTCTCATACTGTCGCTCTGCTTTTGCTCCTAATCTGTCTTTCTCTTCTCGTTTAACATAACAATCAGTCTGAAAGAGAAAGAGTCATCATTCTCACTCTCTGTTGGACTGATACTGATAAAATGACACGTGTTGAGCCTGACAGGTGATTTAAAGGTTGACGCGCAGACACCGGGTATTGGCACATCCCCGTTATTTTCCGCTTAAACCTCACCGTCCCCCGCGGCCTCGGATCGATACCAGACCAGGACGGGGGCTTTTTTTAGACCGTCAACCGTCGGCAGATGAACTGGAGATGCTTGGCTTTTACCCTCAAGGTCTCCAGACATCGAGCTAGCGGCTAATGACGCTATCGGATAGCTGACCGCGGCCTGGCCTACGGGCACACGCTCTTCCTGTCCTGACACACACCTCATTACTTGAGGGCGCAGTGGTCATTCTGCTGACCTTGGACCAGATGGGAGTCAAAGCAAGATAAACTGATACAACCCACCTGACACCAGATTGACCGCAGTCACTTTTCCTAGATGTTTGTAAACGCTGGGTTTAGCATTCAGGGTTTAGCCTTGGATTGGTTTCCTCGTATTTAAAGGACAGGATTTTCTCAGTCTAGGGAACTTTTCCCCTTCTCTTGTTTTTCCGTAAGTTGAATAGGGAAAGCGTAGGACATACGGCGTAAGCTTTTTGAAGAATACAGAATGTGGAAGCATGTGCAAGGCGAGCATTTGTGTTTATAAAGCATATACATTTGTTTGTTTTTTTCCAAAAATGATCCATGGTTTCTCTAGATAAGACCCTTATTCCTCGTCTGGTATCGTTTAAAGCTCTTTGAAGCTGCACTGAAACTGTAATTTTGACCGTTTGGAGGCCATTGAAGTCCACTATAAGGAGAATAATCCTGGAATGTTTTCATCAAAAACCTTAATTTCTTTTCAACTGACGAAAGAAAGACATGAACATCTTGGATGACAGTAAATTATCAGGAAAATTTAATTTGAAAGTGAACTAATCCTTTAAATGTGGGGTTCCTCAGGGCTCAATTTTGGGATCAGTCTCGTTCTCCCTCAAATTTACCGTTGAAATATGGGGAGCAATTTTCTCTTCAGTTTCTGTACGAATGTCTAGCTGGTAAAAAAAGAAGTGTTGGGAACCTCCTCAAATAGGCATATATGTATATATATATATATATATAATAGGGCTGTAACGATATGCGATATGAAACCGAAATCGCAATACGCAGGTCCACGAACCTGTATCGCGATGTGAGAAGGCAGAATCGTGACACACCCCTTCCAACTCCCAGAGTTATCCTTCCTGTCCAGATCCAATACTACCACATTTTTAAATTACTATAAGTATTAGGGGTGTAACGATTTATCGTAGATGGTGTGTCTCAATCAGCTCTCTAGTTCAGTAAGTGTTTCGGGCACACATTGAATCTTGCAAGCAGGTTTAAACGTTTCTCATGTCAGTCTCTTGCATGGTCGCGTGAGAAAAGTCGTGGCTTTCTTTCACCGCAGTGCACAGCAACAGCTGTGCTCACAGAAAAGCAAAAGACGCTTGCGATGCTTTGCTTTAAGAAGTTCTGTGGGGCCGTTCACATATTGCGTCTTTTCCGCGTGCAAGTCAGTTATTATTTTCAAATGTAGCCGCGCGGCAGGCGCGCTCATAATGGGATCAACGCGGTCGCGACGCGCATGCAATTCTCAACTTTTCAGAATGCCGCAAGCGCACCGCAGGTCGTGTGACAAGAATCAACCGATCAGCTATGGCCTTTCCGTAACAAAACATCAAAAGCTCAGCCGAACAGCTGATCATAGCTGTACATGGTGGTTTTTATATCTTATCTCCATCAATATATCTCGTAGTAAAACTAATGCAAGGGCTAGAAATCATTTATCCTTTGCAGAAACATCCTGATCCTCTTGGAGAGCTCAGTTCATGGTTGCATAGCAACGACCGACGCCACGGGAGCGCAAGCGCTTTGGAAAGAAGGAGAAGCGGTGCGGCCGCGCCTTCCACGCGTTTTTAGACGCGATATGTGAACGGCCCCTATTCATAATTCTAAGTTCATGTTAAATTTAACATTTTTTTCAGTGACAGACAGCCCTATTCAACTGTTAATTGAATACAGAAGGTTTTTATTAAAATTTTATATTTATTATTTTATTGAAATGTGATCTTGTATGTACAACAAGGAAAATTATTGAAATTTGTTCATGTTTTTTTTAATAAATCTTGTTTGAATTTCAGTTTCATTTTGTTCAAAATATCGTGATACGTATCGTATCGTGAACTCCGTATCAAGATACGTACCGTATCGTGACCTGAGCGTATCGTTACACCCCTAATATAAAATATATATATATATATATATCAGATATAGAATATCAAAAGCAAGTAACTTGGGTGAAAGTTTACGCGACAAAAATGGTTTGACAAAATACATAATCAAAATAGTCAAGAATACCAAAAGTCAATTTTGTTCAAAGATTTAGCTGACAAAAATGGTTGGGAACCTGCTGTAATGTAAACATTAGTACAAAGCTCTCTATACACACACACACACACTCGCTCACATCCACCGTCAGCTCTTACCACGCTGCATTTTTAAAATTATAAGACATAAATAAGATATTCGGTTGGAGGGCAGGATAATTGTATATTGATTGTAAATAATAGAGCGGCCCCTGCACGTACATCACAATAAAGAGCCCACTGCAGCAATTTCACAGGCGTGGGGCCCGAGGCCTTTGGCCGTGAAGGAAACGCAGCTGCAGTCCTTTCACACAAACTATTGTGCTGTCCCAGCATGCCGTTCTGCAAAGAGAAGCAGTTATTACACAGCATCGCCCTCATCAAAAGAACCAAAGCATCTTCATACGACCTGCGACAGAGCGGAGCTTCATTCTGCACTTCCTCAACTTCAATGAAAGTGCACGAATCCCTCTTGCCAAGTGCTGCGTTATGAATAATTTTCTGAAGTTGTGAGACGTGGCATCTGAGAGGCGTTGAATGACAGCTCAGAGAGTTGAGGAAAGAGCAAACCCTCTTCAAACGTTCTGGTATCTCCATCTGTTTAATTGAACGCTATAATCTTCAGTTTCACATGAAAAGACGAAGTAAAAATGGGTTGTGAATGTTGTTTCATGTTGACTTTGAAGAAACACCAAAATACTGATCTGAAGAACCTCAAGAGCTTATTTAATCGCCAAAGAACCATATAACAACCCAAAAACCACCAAAAAAGCACTCTTGAGGGTTTTTTCACCTAAAATGGTGCAAAGAACCGCTGAAGAACCTTCATTTTGAAAGACTGAAAGGCATTTTGCCAAGTTCAGAAGGTATCAGAGATAAACATGATGTTATCCTGTTGATGATTTATGCCTTTATTTGATTTTTTACCATTTTTGGTAATAAATTTGTATTAAATCGTAAATCCAGAAAAAATAAAACATATCACAAGGCCCTAATATTGTAAAAATACAAGTAAATTATTATGTTAGTTTTATGAAATTGCTTAAATGTGGTTTTTGATTATTAACACTGAATTAAACCATTAAAATGGAAAAAAAAATGGAATTTTGGGGAAAAAAATTATTTCACAGGGACCAAAAAAAATATTAAATTTTTAGCTATTAAAAAACTTTTAATAGCTAAATATTTAAAATGTATAGATTTTATGATTTCAATTAATTAGACATGCTTTTTCATTAGTAAAATTAACCGTTAAAACGGAATCCAGAAAAATAAAATGGGAAAAAAATGAATTTGGGGGAAAATAAAATGGAATTTGAAAAAAAAAAAAAGATTTCATAAAGCCTTAAAAATGTCATTTTGTTCAACTTTTGATAAATAGTTCAATTGTGTACGTTTCATGATTTCAATTAATGAGACATGCTTTCTAATTAATTTGATTTAATTACTAAAATGGAATTCAGAAAAATTTAAATAAAAACAAACAAACAAACAAAAAAACAGAATCCAGAAGACTAAGGGCAAGTTTAAATGACAATGATGTACTAAAAATAGAAACGTTTTTCCTTTGCATTTTTTGCATACAGATGACGTTCACACAGATCCGCGAAAATGACTAAAAACACTGCATTCTGCTGCCAGGCCAGTAGATGGCGATGTCACTATGTGTCTATAGACTGAACATGTAATACACATGCACGTGACGCCACTGTTTTCACAAATTCACATTTTTGTTGTTTACACAGAGACGATAACGCTATTGTTTTCAAAAGTTTGCGTTTTCAGGCCCCAAAAATGGTGTTGTCATGTAAATAAAGGCCAAAACGTACAAAAAGTTTTGCGCTTTTATTTAAAAATGGTGTTGTGTAAACGCCGCCCTTAAAATGGAAGAAACAGAGTTCTGGGAAAAATGTAAAGCATTTCATATGGTGAGCTTTCTGTGAAGAACGGCCCATGATTTGTTTTTCAAAGCAGTGTATATACAGCATGTGAAGTCTGGTTTACATCTCTGACTGACATGCGCTTACACTGAACTCCCTCTTCAGCACACACACCTCTGACAGCCCCACATACGCACGCATGCCAGGCTGCACGCATTTCTCAGTTCCTTGCATTTCTTTGTTCTCGGCGATGTAGATGCTTTGGAGGATCTTCAGTCATGTCGCACAGCCCTAGAGCCCTGGAGAGAAAGTCTGAGAGAGAGAAAATGACACAGAACAGAAAATATGCATGCGTCGATGCGCATTAAGCATGCGAAGTGCGTCGAGGGCATCTGTACAGTACGGGCGATGACTTTAAGTACAGAGAGGAGGAGTGAGACCATCTTGTGCATCATTATTCAGTGTCAGACGAACAGCTGAATAATGCGCTAATAACTGCGTTGCAGCGTGAGGGAATGTGTGTTTGTTTGTTCCCGCAGCACTTTGATAGATGGTTGAGTGCGTTTTGAACAGAGGAGGGGTCGTCTGCTGGCATCACGCACGTGAATCTTCTCTTCGGATGGTGGATAATAAAGCGTCCACCAAAGTGTTTTTTCCTTATGCCAGCATATTTTTAAAAATGTTTTCTATGGGGGCGCCACATATTTAAACACGGCAGCAGCGTGACGAGACGCTGGATGTCTATTTCACACCGAGCGCTTGGAGTTCAACTTTGGGTAAAACACAGCGCTCATCACGGTCACTTTTTACACAGCCGTCCAATCACAGTGGAGGAGGGGCAGGACAAATATCACACCGATCAGTCACCACATCCTGCTTGTGCACAGTAAAAGTAATAGTCCCTCTCTAAATAGTGTTAAAGTAACACTGAAGCAGAGTTAAAGTTAATGAGATAATTAAGCAATTAATAAGGCTGTGACTGAAGCCAGTTGTAGTTCTTGTGTTTTTTCTTATTTCTTCAGTGATTCTGCTTGTTAACAGCAGGTGTTCATCATTAATGTACAATCATCACCTAGTTAATTGCTTAATTATCTCATTAACTTTAACTCCCTCGGGTCGGCGGTCACGCCAGCGTGATCACCGCGTTTTTTTTCTAACCAGTGTGAAAGAGACTCAAAATACTCCGTCAATGTTGCACATACAATTAAGAGTTATACACCATTTTAATCTGTGGAATCTTCTTTCTTGTGTACACTCAGAGTAAAAACAAATGTTGTGCTTTTTGCAAATATAGAAAACTAACATGATGCGTGATCTCTCGTCTCCCTCTGAACGAACTCCAATCTGATAGTTCTCAGAAAATGAACTGTAACTTAGTGAATACTAATCACAAAAAAATTAGACTTATGTCTAAAAAAAAACATTGAAATCTCAGGTTTTAAATCGTGTAAGTCAAATCGAAAACAAATATTCTGTGTTTATGTAATCTGTATGAAAAGAGAGCCATGTCAAAGTCCGTGATTCAGCTCATTATCCGCTAATGCGGCCACACCCACGAAGCCAGCGCTATTCAGACGCAAATTCAGTCAATACATGCATACATCGTCTCAATCGTGTATTTATTGTCTTGAAAAGTGTTTTGAATAGCCATAGTTAGCGATCTCTGGCCTCTGTTAGTTCGGTTAGTTCCTGGATTGCCTATTCTTCTTTAGCATTGGCATTTGTGGACAAAAGGGGCAGAGCGCCCTCCGGCTGCAAGTATGAATTGAAAACAGTATCCAGCGCTCATAGTAATGACAATAAATCCTGAATAAATATTACTCCTCTGTATAGAAAATTGACAAACATATGAGAATCAATCAATATTTCTCCAAATGTGCATGCTTTTAAGCTAAAAGCCTATATGAAATGCCATAGAGGTAACATAACTGTTCAGACACTTTGCATCACAGAAATACATTATATTTTAAAGAATATAATAGAATACCATTATTTTAAATTGTAATAATATTTCACAGTATTGCTGTTTTTTCTGTATGTTTGATTTACACCATGATGAGCTTGAGACATGATCACAGAGGGTTTTTTCACATCTTACCTGACTGAAAGGCCTCATTATTTATGCAGCTCATTAGAGCTCTTTATGTGATTCTTTTGTCTTCTCAGGTGAGAATCACCCATTATTCATGATGATTCACGCCTCCATGCATACTGTGTTTCTTGACCAAAGATGTTTTAGAAAATTTAAATCTCTCTATTGTTTTATATGAACAAGCAGGCAGCATAATTTTTACCTCATTTTGAAGCAAAAACTCTAGTGTACAACCTCCAATACCCAGAAGTCTTGTGAACAAAGATTTAATATTATTTTTTTGGCTTTATTTCAGTGACTTAAGTTTTTTGTTTTTTCAATAACCACACATAAACGTTATTCCTTCAAAAACACAACATGTACATACATGTTCCTCACATATTATTGTAGCCTAGTTTGTGCTGAATACAGTGTAATGACACTTTTTCCATTAATATGTTTATGAACAACTGAAAAAAGCACAAATGTCAGGGCATGTCAAAACTTCTCCAGGGCCCCAAAAATCCTCAGACCCCTGAGGGTTAACTCTGCTTTAGTGTTATTTTAACACTATTTAGAGAGGAACCATATGTACTTTGAGCAGAGTTGATTTAACTCTGGGGATTTTGCTGTGTACAATAATAACAATTGACAACAACAACAACCACAACAATGGAAATGTACCAACTCAGAAAACGTGAAAAAGGACAACCCAGTAACTTTGTTTTGGCAAGCCTTTCTTGGCAAGCATGTGATAAAATGAGCCCTCAGATTTCGCTCCCCTAGTGATGTAGGAAGGGGAACTTATTACCGCCTCTTAATCTGCACGTTTCCACCCACTGCGCCGCCATTTTTCTTTAGCAAGCGACAACGGTGTACTAGTTCTATCGCCATGACAAAAGTTCATGCAAAGCATGCTAACTGTTCTGTCGTTGGCTGCACAGACGAGTACTGAACACTATTTAGAGTCTCGCCTGAAGTTGACCCTGAAAACAGGCGTGTTTCTGTCCGAGCGATATTTTGGAAAAAATATTAGACCATTCACAGCATTTGATAGCAATCATAAACGTTAGCCTGGTGTGTGGCTCTGTTTGACAAACAGGTACTCTATGTATAGTGGGCGTCCATACGGGTTTTGCACAAAAGATGAACATGACGGCACATGCTAGTCGATGAGTTGAATCAACTCCACAGCAACTACATCAATTTATCCACTAACCATTCAGAAACGTCTAAAAGTTTAAAACGTCTAAAAGTCTCTCCATCAGTGTCGACTCCGGTTTGAACAATGTAAGGCTGAACACCGTTACTGACAATCCTCATTTTGGCTGCGTGAGATTCTCCGGCTTTGTTGTTGTTGAGCTGTTAAAGCTCCGCCCTCTTCTGGAAAGGAGGCGGGAGCAGCAGCTCATTTGCATTTAAAGGGACACACATAAAAACGGCGTGTTTTTGCTCACACCCAAATAGGGGCAAATTTGACAAGCTATAATAAATGATCTGTGGGGGATTTTGAGCTGAAACTTCACAGACACATTCTGGAAACACCCAGAGACCTGTGAAAGGAGGTATTATAGGTCCTCTTTAAAACAAGAGCAAGAGAAAATAGTTTTACATTGTATCGACTTCTTTATATTCAGAAACAAACTATCTGTGAAATAAGATACTAGTAACACTTCCGCAGATATTCCATATCATAGCAAACAAAGCATCTCAATTGAAAAAAACCTGCTTAAACTCTTAAAAGAGCGCCTAGCATTTTCAGTTGACTAAAAACGCTTTGGTGGACACACGACCTTAGGGTTATAGTGAAGCAATGTCACAACTTGGCGCTGTCTGGAGTCTTTTGCGATGCTGCACTGGTGCAAGGTTATCAAATAGATGTTTTTGGGTCATTCTCGGGGGAAAATAACAATCTTGTGGTATAAATATATAATTACCGTGACATAAATGTGATATGACATGTTGGTTAACCAAACTGACACCCACGACAGATGAATGGTGCATGCAAAGAACGCAACACATGCACAAGCACACTTTATATCCTCTCTTAAACTCCCTAGAATCCTGATTTCAGAGTCTCGTTTACGCAATCCTGTCTTTTTTCTTACAGACGTCAGTTCACCCTCCCTCCACGTCTTACCTCAGCCAGAAATATCACCGTGCTGTGCAGTTTTAAACCTGAATCATGTGTTCTGGCATTAAAATTTTCAAAGAAATAACCCCTGCTTCATTAAAGTCATAAATAAGAAGCTCGCAGACGTTCCCGCTGATTGTCATGAGCTGTGGTTTGTCTCAGGCTGTCAGTCAGTCACGTACAGGGTCAGTCAAAGCAAACACTGCCCCCTGATGGCCGACATTTAAAGTCTGAAGAGAAGATTCACTCAGAATACAACCTGTGTGACTTTCTTGTGAATATCTGAGCAATAAATCGGCTGCTCTCTTAACACAAAATGGCGTTAAAACAGAGGGAATTATGGGGTGTTTGGGGGGTAAATGATTCCCTTAATTAAAGTGATAGTTCACCCAAAAATGAAAATTCTGTCATCATTTACTCACACTCATGTCATTCCAAACCTGTTCACCTTGTGAACACAAATGAAGATATTTTTGATGAAATCTGAGAGCTTTTATTCACATATTTATTCACATTCATCAACACACATCATGTTACGCAGCACATTTGAGCTTCTGTTTATGTTAATCAATGTTTGTAAGCCTAAATTCAATCTGTTCATCACATAAAGTGATCAAATCTCTTCAGAAAATTTGGACTGAACCACTCAATTCATATGGATTCATATGGAACAACATGAGGGTGAGTAATTAATGACAGAATTCATTTTTGGGTGAACTAACCCTTTAATTAAGGCTTGAACCTCCAATCGTCAGTATATAAAAGCACCATATAGACAAAAATACAGTGGAAGTATTTTAACATCCTGCTGATCTGCATATATGAACCTGGTTTTCATCTCTCAGAGGTTTTAAATACAGGATCTGGCTGTTTTTTCATTCGGTCATATATTTCAGTTCAGCTGCTCAGCAGAGAAATCAAATCAAAGATTGATAGATGTGTCAATCCAGATATACTACACCTTCACTGCTGTTTTTAACTAGCGTTTCATCTGTTTGCACTAACTAGTACCTCTGAGGATTCCCTCTTACGTGTCAATCATTAAAACAGCGCTGCGTCAACACAGATGATCAATATTATAAATACACACTGGAATATTACCATACTTTAAAGCCATCAGAAGATCTGTCAGTCTCGCTCTATCCATTATGAAAAATCACATAAAGATTCAAATCAACACAAAATTTCAAACACTGACCATCCAACAACTGAAGAAGAAAAACAAAGCATAACAAAACCGTGCTATTTTACAGAAAGGATGCCGTTTAACTGAGAAATATCAATCCAGCTCCTGAAATATACTGAAGCGTGTGGTGTATCAGGTCGACACAGGGGGAGAAATTAGCTCAAAAAGGTCACAGGCTGACATTTAAGAACAAAACCAGATTAACCCCAAACCAGAACTGACCGGCTACACCAGAGTCGCCGTCACACCAAACACACGCTCACACACTTCATCATTACAGGACAAAAGGCAGAGCTTTTCTTCTGTTTCATGGGTTTCTTCTAGCTTTTTAGACAAGTAAAATAAATCAGCAGAATATCAAATTTCTAATTTGGTTTGATGATAAACGGCGATAAAATTCGTGACGGTTAGTAATACAATTTCATATTATAATAATAATTAGTATTGCGATTTGAAAAACTCATGATAAATAATACTGTCCAGCATTTAGCAAAGTCTTAATAAACTTTTTTGAACATGTAGTGCATGTTAGTAGATAACATGTTATGCCGTAAATCACCAAACCAACATTTATTATCATTATTAAAATCTGGCTGTCGTTGATAATGTTATTATTTTAATGCTTATGCAAACAAAAAGTGCACAGTGCTGTTGATTGGTTTTGTTGTTTGTTGGTTTTCGATAAAAAAAAAATATATTTTTAATTATTACAATTTTATTACAATTATTTCAGTACTTTTTGAAAATTTCCAACACAATACTGTGATAATATTGATAACCGTGATCATTTTGGTCATTGTGATATGACGTTTTTATTCTGTTTCATATCTCTAATTCGTAAACCAATACTGATATTGTAATATATTGTGATTGGAATAATCAACATAAACTGATAACAGCACAAAAACTATAATAGTATCTATTAGGGGCGTAACAGAACATGTATTCGTCCCGAACGTACGGTACAGATGTCAGGGTTTGGTTCATGCAGTCAGACGATGAATACAGTCAGGCACAGGCGATTTACACTCCAATCCAGAAGGGGGCGCTTGCGGTGATGCAATGCCACAACCGCCACAACAGGAAAAAGCGCAGAAAAAGAAGAGGAGATGATCTAGATGTGTAATCTCTCAATCAGTTTCAACATCAATAAAATAGTTTAAGAATATCATCTCATGTAGCATTACATTCACCTCAGGCAAGTCATTTAGTGTCCACAGCATGTTAGTTCACTAGAGAAATTAAGCATTTCACTAAATATATGCACTATATTAGATTATATATTCATTATATTTACTTTACCTGTTAGTGATGTCTTAATTATTTAATATATGTTGAAATAAATTGTGTTGAACACAAGTTATGACAATAAATGTGTAAATGATATTTACAAATGAATTGGAGTAATCATTTTATAATTAGATTTAGAAGATAATGCAAAACCAGCCTTATGTGCAATTTACATTTTTTTTGAGTGTTGATTATTATATCTAAAAATAAATAGCAACTGAATTTTATAGTTTGTGCTCTGTTGCTAATTTATAACCTATAATATTATTAGTAATGTGTAAGAAAGGGTTCCCAGTATGTAGTTTATAGATTTTTTTTATCCTTAGGAAAATGTTAATTATAATTGAATTTATTTAAAGAGAGAGTCACAATGTGTTCAATAAACCACTGTTTAATATAAAACAAGAAAAAAAGAAGCAAATTTATGTTTAGCTTTCTCACCCTGCTGTACCGAACCGTGACTTCAATACCGAGGTGAGGTACGTACCAATCCGTCATCATGTTTGTGTACCGTTACACGCCAATATATATATATATTTCAGCTAGTTGCCAAGGCAACGTTTCTCATTTTTGTTTAACATGATTTACTAAAACAGAACTAAAAATTAATAAAACTATATAGACAAAAAAGATTCTAAAACTTTAATTATGAACTGAAAATGATTCAAAATATGAAAACATCTACTGTATAATAGTATCTCAAAGACACTAAAGCAACACTGCCCTAAATATGAACAATCGTAAAGTGATGCTTGACTTAAACTGCACTAATGAACACATCCAAACATCTGGGGTTGAGTGCACTCATGCATTATGACTCCCTGAACATATTTGTTGTGCTACACAAGCGTGACTTGATTAATTAACAGGTGAAAAAAATGTGTTTCCACTTCAGATTAATAACGTGGTACTACTGACACTTTAAAAGCTACAATTTACAACAAAAATAACCTGCCTTTCACAACTTCATGTGAGAGTATTATGAAGACCGAGCACACTGACCCGTCTGGCCGCACATGTGCAGTGAATTATAGACTGAATGGAGAAAGCGCGCGGATGTCCTTGAGGAAGCACAGTGGCCTTTTCTCCACATTTCCACGTCCCCAC
Source organism: Culter alburnus (assembly GCA_028476615.1). Classification (NCBI taxonomy): domain Eukaryota; kingdom Metazoa; phylum Chordata; class Actinopteri; order Cypriniformes; family Xenocyprididae; genus Culter; species Culter alburnus. The sequence continues at coordinate 491,252 of JAOTNS010003939.1, read as the reverse complement.
CGCAGTGGGAAGCGCATAAAGAGCGCAGAGAACATGGCTTTGACCTAACCTGACATCTGATCTGTGAGGTCAGAAGAGGACAAGTCCGCAGGACACAAGACCTGAACCAATTAGCTTGTGCTAGCAAAAGAGTCGTGTCTCGTTTAACACAGGAATAACCAGAAAGCAACAAGCACTAAGCAATCATCTCTAGAGGTTTTGTTTAAACTGTATAATCAAATTCACATGGTTCATTTAAAAGAGCCGCAATCTTTAAAATAACAGCATTTTGACTGTTCTGTGGGTTTTCTTAATAAAACAATCTTTCAAATTACACAATTCATCAGGTAATTTTAACAATAAATGTTGTTGTGGTGTGACAGAAATAACAGCTCGTTCATGCACCTTCTTTACTACAACAGCAGTTTGTTGAAATGTACATTAAAACCTACCTAAATGAATTACCTCTCCAGTTAGTTTAAACAGCAGTTAGATGTCAATAAAAGAGCTTAAAACAACTTGATGCCTAGCATACACTTACCTTAGGAAATTATCCAATGTCTATCAGCCAAAGCTAAAAATGAACCCTAGAAAAGATCATTACTTCACATTTCAGTGTTAGCCGCTGCGGATATCGCTAGTGGTTTTCCTGTAAGTATCAGCGTTTTTGAACGAATCTGATTGAATGAATGATTCAATGGCTCACTCATAACTTGTTTCAGTGTTGTATAAAAGAAAACTGATTGAATGAATGATTCAATGACTCACTCGGTCCTGAGTGAATCAGTTCAGTGAACGATTTGATATCTCACTCAATAAGACGTTCACATATCGCCACCTACTGGCGTATCAATGTAACCTATAGAAATGAAGACATTAAAAATAATTATAGATCGGCAATGGTCATACTAGTAAATGAAACATAATTATAACATTACAAAGCATAGAATTTTCTTTAGTGCATAAAACTATAATATGTAAAAACTATTTCTGGGTCAGAAATTATCAGCAGTATTTGCCAAGTCAATCAAGGGTTATTATCGTAAACTACAACTAAAACAAAACAAAACAAAAAAAACATGAATTACTTGAAGTAAATAAACATGAACAAATAAAATAACCTAGATAACAAATAAACCTTGATAAAAAATTCATTTTTGCTTATATTATTAATTTTAGTACTTAAACTAAACAATTAAAAAGACAAACACTAAATATAGCTGCAAGCAGCAATTATCGGGGTTCAAACTTTTCAAGGCTACATTTCACATTTCAGCGCTACGCTTTTGAACCCCTAATAAAAATGTCAAAACAAAATTATATATTTAAAAAAAAAAAAAACTGATTCAAAATATTAACAAAAAGTAATATCTCAGTTATATTTTCAACCATTCCTATTGCTATTGCGATAGTGATTTTGAACACTATTAAACTTCAGAAGGGTTCAAAAGTGTGTTTCCAAATCTAATAATGTAACATTTTTAAGTATTAGGCCTACAGAATAAACTACAAATAGAAGTATATTTTCACTGTTGGTGTTTAACTCTTCCTGATCAGTATCAGCTGGGCTGTACATCCAAAACGACTAGTCGAACACAAACTATAAACACTCCATGGCACACGAAACATTTTGACAGAAATCAGGAAAGTACGAGTGGTTTGTCGAGCACAGTCAGTGCAACTCCAGTCGGTGTCGAGCACGGAGCCCAGAGGCTTTTCCCCTCGAGGCTGAAAACACGTCAAGAAATCAGTTCACAGAGCCAAGCGACAATTCCCAGGAGCTCTAAGCTTCTTATTCTGATTTGTGTTTTTTCTTCCCCTCTCCAGAGGAAACAGACTGTTGACCAGAGTGGGAAAGTGCCCGAGCAGTTTAGCCAGGCATGGTACCAGATAGTTCTGTTTACACAGAACGAAAATTGCTGAAAAATTAATCAAATCGAAAGACGGACCGAAGCACCGAGGGGGGAAGCGGAGAGACCGCGGCCACGCATGACGAGCGCTCGGGGCACGCCAAATAAAACCTGAAGGGAAACACAATCACTCTGAAGCAAACACTGCGTGAACGCAAAAACACCCACAGACATAAACGTGGAAGAGCTCGTCCACTGGACTGTGACCTCTTGAGATGAGGTGGTGATCTTCATTTTTGATTCTGCAAAGCCATTTTATGCTTTCAGAAGCATTTACTGGGTCTAAAACAGTCAAAGCATGTCAAAGGATGTGGGGTCTTAAAAGGTTGTTGATTTTATTCTACATGTTAGGTAAGAAAAGCTTGAAATGTTTCGTTAACCACAAATGTTTGATTTTGACAAACGAGCCTACGCTTGTAATTTCACCTGGATGGTATTAGTTCTGGCTCTGGTTCCAGAAGTACTTTCCCATTCATTTCTCTGCTAGGGATTTCAAAAAAGTCTTGGTTAAAGAGTTAAAAGGCATGAACCAGGCCAACCAGCTATGAGGAGAATCATAACAGTGATTTGAAGCAAAAAAAGTTCTTGAAAATCTAACAAGTAGGAATAGGTACAAGATCAACTCAACGGCTTTAGTGAGGGAAAGAATTACAATCCCATGAAGCATTGCAAACAGCATAATTAAATTAAAAACTATGGAGAAATATAAAACTGCATTTAAAAATAAAGGTATAGTTCAATCAAAAAATCAGTAATCATTTACTCAAGGTCCAGAAGTTCAAATCGAATGAAATATTTCTTTCTATTTCTTTTTTTCTAATGTCTATTTGATGCTTTACACAATAATGAATAAAACTGTTTAATAAAACATCACAAAAAAAATATACCAAAATGTAATACTCCAATGACCACCTTCACGGGACGAAAGACAATCTCCACTGTTTGAGCCCTGAAAATTACAGAAATTCAATCACATGAAATGGTGTTTGAAAATGGTTTAAAAATTGCAAATTAACAAAAAACAAAAAAAAAAACACAAAAAAGAAAAAACTATGGGTTACACTAACATGGGCCTGAAAAGCACTTCACGGATAGTCCCCCTCCATCCTCAAATGGGACGGCATCCAAACGGCAGGCCCCGTCACCATAAATAACATCACTCGTGGATTTTAAACCAACTGCGGCATCATAAATCCCGCCCAACAATTATTGATTAAATGCTTTCTCCCAATAATGAAAGGTATAAATCTCCCTCTTTCAAAAGACACATATATAATCTAATAAAGGAGTTACATGCCCAAACCTCAGAGAGGGAACTTAAGAGACCGGGCTTCATTACAACCCAACGTGGGCGAAGGAGAGAGAGAGAGAGAGAGAGAGAGAGAAAGGTCGGTTGAAAACATACAGCTTGCATCTGCAAGCCACAATGGAATTAGTTATGAGAAGGTCCATTACTCAGAAGCAGATATTGATCAAAGAGAAACGTGTTTGCTTTGGAGACTGTTATTTAAGCGAGAACGTGGGTCATGTGTTTAAACGTTCATACAGTGTTACAAGGCCTCTAAATGATCATATTGATGACCTTTGCCAAAAAACCTTTGTACCTTTGTCACGTACAGTACAACCTGCTATATGCCTTCTGTCGTCTGATTGACAGTTTAGTCTTTTTTTATCATGTAGGCCTTTTAGTATGAGCTTTGATCATAATTGGCAGTAGGGCTGTCACGATTCCGTGATTAAATTTGAGTACTCGATTTTTGAAAATCCTAAAAAGCAATTTACTTGTGTTGATTGCCTAGCAAAATACCGAAAGTTGCACATTCCATGGATGAGAATCCATGAACCGCATTATTAGACCGTTTTCTAAGGCTGCACAATATATAAAACCATTTAAAATCATAACATAGCATGCTATTGTGAATTCACAGAGGCTGTGATTAAATTAAATTAAATTAAACAAATATATGCCTATATAGCCTATATAAGTGTTTTAATTACATGTGTGCAGGTTACATGCGTCTCAAAGTGGCTCCATTCATATTAAATGCTGCTCCACACATACTCAGTCTATATAGTATTGGGTTTGTTTGGGTTTCCAAAAAAGGAACTGCAATTTCTCATGAGGAACCATGAAGAACCATGATGAAAATCCAAAACTAGAAACTATAGAGGAACCACGAAGAATCAAGATATAATCCAAAATGAGAAGCTATATAGAGGAAACCTGCCTGGAAACAATAATAATCCATGATGTGGAACTACGGTTTCTCATGAGGAACCATGAACCAAGATATAATCCAAAATGAGAAAATATAGAGGAAACCTGTCTGGAAACAATAATAATCCATGATGAGGAACTATGATTTCTCATGAAGAACCAAGATAATAATCCAAAATGAGAAAATATGTAGAGGAAACCTGTCTCGAAACAATAATAATTCATGATGTGGAACTAATTTCTCATGAAGAACCATGAGAACCAAATAATTCCAAAATGAGAAAATATGTAGAGGAAACCTGTCTCGAAACAATAATAATCCATGATGTGGAACTACGATTTCTCATGAAGAACCATGAAGAACCAAGATAATAATCCAAAATGAGAAAATATGTAGAGGAAACCTGTCTCGAAACAATAATAATCCATGATGTGGAACTACGATTTCTATGAAGAACCAAGATATAATCCAAAATGAAAATATGTAGAGGAAACCTGTCTGGAAACAATAATAATCCATGATGTGGAACTACGATTTCTCGTGAAGCACCATGAAGAACCAAGATAATAATCCAAAATGAGAAAATATGTAGAGGAAACCTGTCTGGAAACAATAATAATCCATGAGAACTACGATTTCTCATGAAGCACCATGAAGAACCAAATAATAATCCAAAATGAGAAAAATATGTAGAGGAACCTGTCTGGAAACATATAATCCATGATGAGAAACTACGATTTCTCATGAAGAACCATGAAGAACCAAGATAATAATCCAAAATGAGAAAATATGTAGAGGAAACCTGTCTGGAAACAATAATAATGCATGATGTGGAACTACGATTTCTCATGAAGCACCATGAAGAACCAAGATAATAATCCAAAATGAGAAAATATGTAGAGGAAACCTGTCTGGAAACAATAATAAACCATGATGAGGAACTACGATTTCTCATGAAGCACCATGAAGAACCAAGATAATAATCCAAAATGAGAAAATATGTAGAGGAAACCTGTCTAGAAACAATAATAATCCATGATTTGGAACTACGATTTCTCATGAGGAACCACGAAGAACCAAGATAATAATCCAAAATGAGAAAATATGTAGAGGAAACCTGTCTGGAAACAATAATAATCCATGATGAGGAACTACGATTTCTCATGAAGCACCATGAAGAACCAAAATAATAATCCAAAGTGAGAAAATATGTAGAGGAAACCTGTCTGGAAACAATAATAATCCATGATTTGGAACTACGATTTCTCACGAGGAACCACGAAGAACCAAGATAATAATCCAAAATGAGAAAATATGTAGAGGAAAGATGATGATGAAGAATCTGCATAGTTTCTCATTCAACTGTGATCAACCACTCAGTTCCCTGCGGAGTTTAAGCTTCAACTCACCTGCTTGGAAGTTTCTAGAAATCCTAAAGACCTTGATTTGCTGGATCCAGTGTTTTTAAGTGGAGTTGGAGCTAAACTCTGCAGGGCTGTGGCCCACCAGGAACTGAGTTTGAGACCAATGATGTAGAGTAAACCTGTCTGGAAACAAAAATAACCTGTGATGAGGAACCTGCGGTAAAATAACATAAGTGCTTTTAACTTTATCAGTAAAAAACAAAGAACAAATCGCAGGTATAAATATGAGGAAACATAATGATGAAACTGCCTGAAGAGGCAGATGGTAAAACCAACATTTGCCATCTCCAGAAAGCCTGTAAGAGCAGAAGAAAGAAAACAAAAGGTCAAGGCGATTTCCCAGAAGGACACAGCTGGACTGGGAACATCCATAATCTGGTTTCAAGAGTCTGTTTCCATCCATAGGCAGAAGATGATGATCTTGAGTTCACCCACAAAAGGAAAGATTGTTTATGACAGAAACACAGCAGGTGGTCGAGAGCTAGAATCAATAAACTTGGCACAGATGAACATTGTAGGCTAGAGAAACGCCAGAACCTTCCTTCTGAGTATAATGGCAGAAAAGCCCATATCTGTGATGCCAACAACACTGGCTCTCTCAAAAAACACTCGCTCATACCCGCAGGATTTGGTGCGGTGCTCGGTGACAATATGATCTGTATGATCCGAAGGGGAAGAAACCCGTATCAATAAGAGTGACCTCTTCCTGAAGCTTTACTGAGCTCTTGGAGCCACAAGGATTGATTGAGAGATTGGAAACGAGAGAAGAGTGACTTTTAACCTTTATCCATAGGAGAAACTAAAAGGATTTTTCCACCTTATTCAATTTAAAATCCTTACAGTGAGCACCACACGAGTAAAATACACTGTAAGAAATGATTCTGTGGTCATGTAGATTTGAATTAATGTTTTTGGTTAAAATGTATTCAATATAATTGTGTTTATGATTTTGAGGCAAATATTTAATTAAATTTCAAATAAAAATGGTTGGAATAAAATCTACCCATTGTAGTTAAATAAAACTTAAGCATTATATTTACCTAATCCCAAATGGAGAGAATATTGAGTGAATTCAAATGAATGTAATCAGGCAATTTTTAATTGAAAAGCACTTCCTGTCAAAGTGCACCTTTTTTTATGCAGCAGGCCTACAAGACATTTGAAGAGAGTATCGTTAGGCTACAGACAGTGAATGTTCGTTTTCTTCTACATTGCTCATCTTGCAAAATTTAACTGGTTGACTTTAGGTAAGAAAACTTATTTTGTTATCACTGGGCTAGTAAGAAGAACGCATGCATTCTGTGTGCCACCAATCAAAATTCATCCATGGCTCCCATCATGCATTGCTGCATGAATAAATTATGAGCTGAATTGTCTTAGTAATTTCCTTTATTCTCATATTTTATTTTGTTCTGTTTATGCGACTTTTTAGTAGCTTGTTTTCTAATGTTCAGAGTTGATCTGTTGATCAGAATATGTTGCTTGTCACCGTCGTTGAGATTCACAGGCTGATTCTTGATGTCGCTTCAGTGTTCATTTAACACTTTAACACTCTTGAGTATAGTCTCACATGTACTCCCAGGAGAGTTAAAAACACTGCAGTTTTTTGCTATGTAAAGCACAAAAGAGAATTGATAATAAAATTCTTATTTGAGTATTTAAGTTCTGTATGGGCCATATTACTCATAAGAAAGGAATATTCAGATTTAATTCATTGCATTGATTAAATTCAAATCAGTGTGCATTTTAATTTGTGTAGATGATGATTACTCAATTATGATATGTAGAATTAAATTAATTTTTATTAGTACTATTTACACATTAGGGAGTTTATCTTTTTCAAATCAACTCAATATTTTTGTTTAGGTTATAATTAATTCTGTACTGTTTTCTATTCAAATCTACTAATATTAAATGGATAACTATTAAGGGTCTCATTTAATTAATATTTACTCAATACCAAACCTTGTGAAATTTAATTAATAATATTGCTTGTAATCTGTTGCCTCATTTTTATATGGTGTATTTTTTCTTACAGTGTACATTGAAATACGAGTTTACAAGCTGTACAGTGAATCTCATTGTAGCTTTCGTGACTAGTATCTACCGTACGGTTTGCCAACTTTCTACCAACTTGACCTTGGAAATACAGTTTTAGGATCTAAAAACTTTGGGAAAAAGAACAATGATCATATAAAATGTTATGTATGAGAGCTATTTCTGTGTCACAAATCAGTTTTCACTGGTATTTTTCATATATATTCTTCTATTTTTATAATATTTTGAATTATCCTTTATTTTTTATATTTTTAATTTTTGATCTTTATTTTTATACGTGCTTTTGCTGTTTTACTTTTAATATTACTATAGATTTATTTTTACTTCAGTTTTAGTTCTTATTTTATTTCCAGTTAGTAAATTTAGTGCATCAATTAAACTAAACGAAAATTAGAAATGTTGCTTTGGTAATTAACTGAAATGAGATTTTCATCTAATATATTATTTGTGAAAATTAACTAGCAATTTGAGTGAAAATGGTTTTAAAGCCATTCTTTTGGCATTATAGAACCAATTTTTTACTCAGAAATTACTAGAGAAACATGTTGAATTAAATGTGAGATTGAGGGGTAGAAAAAAGCGTACTCCAATAATCTTTGTTTTATTCAAAACTGAATGTTGTTTCACAGCACTGATTCATAAAGATTCACTTGTTTGTAACTTGATAATTAAAATTAGTGAATAAAGAGATCTGCCAGTGAGTGCACTAAGAATAAATACACTTGTAGCTTCGCCCAGTGAAATCTCATTGGTCTACAGAATGGTGTATTAAACACCAAACAGGCCCTGATTTCAATGCATAATTTATATTTATCTAATAAAATATTGTCTGTGTTGATTCTAGATTTAAAGTACAAATAGACATGACAGTGAATGTCCTGTTTAGCCAAAAAAAAAAAAAAAAAGGGATGTCTTGGCTAATAAGAAGCGTTTGGCAGCTCTAGTCAGAAAGGGAAAAAAGTGAAGACTGGACCAACTGTTGGCGTTCACTTTCATGAGATGACTACTGAGCCTGGGCTTGCTAATTAGCAGTCCCAGAAGCACCTAACACTTTCGTACTTATGAATATTTGATTAGACGCTTCGCTTGGATAACGCAGTGTGTGTGTGTGTGTGTGTGTACTTGAAACCATGGCAGTGTGACACAATGAACGTTTCTCTCCTCCGTTTACGGCGGCTCTCGTCCTGAAAAACAGCTTATTATGGCTGTTAACACAAAAGGAACAAAAGTATGTTCTCCACGACAGACGCGCTTCTCTGTGTAAACAGTCAATGTGCATAAATGCACAAACAATTCAACAGACAACAAACAAACAAACCAACTGCAACGCTATTTAAAGGAACTCAAATGAGAGAAGGGTTTTGTTCATGTCTTGGAAATACAGGCGACACAAATATTCTGATATTCCTTCTCAGCCTAGATGTGGATTTCTTTCTTTCTAGTGTTTTCTATGTACTGAACATTCTGTTTTACGTCCTAAAAAAAAAGAAAGAAAAAAAGAAACACGTCCGAAATGCTCAATTCTGTTTACAGTTGTACACAATTTTGTAGTACTGCACTGGTGTTTTTTTTACATGTTGCAAGTATAAACCCGATTCCAAAAAAGTTGGGACACTCTACAAATTGTGAATAAAAAGGAATGCAATAATTTACAAATCTCATAAACTTATATTTTATTCACAAAATATAGATAACATATCAAATGTTGAAAGTGAGACATTTTGAAATGTCATGCCAAATATTGGCTCATTTTGGATTTCATGAGAGCTACACATTCCAAAAAAGTTGGGACAGGTAGCAATAAGAGGCTGGAAAAGTTAAATGTACATATAAGGAACAGCTGGAGGACCAATTTGCAACTTATTAGGTTAATTGGCAACATGATTGGGTATAAAAAGAGCCTCTCAGAGTGGCAGTGTCTCTCAGAAGTCAAGATGGGCAGAGGATCACCAATTCCCCCAATGCTGCGGCGAAAAACAGTGGAGCAATATCAGAAAGGAGCTTCTCTGAGAAAAATTGCAAAGAGTTTGAAGTTATCATCATCTACAGTGCATAATATCATCCAAAGATTCAGAGAATCTGGAACAATCTCTGTGCGTAAGGGTCAAGGCTGGAAAACCATACTGGATTCCCGTGATCTTCGGGCCCTTAGACGGCACTGCATCACATACAGGAATGCTACTGTAATGGAAATCACAACATGGGCTCAGGAATACTTCCAGAGAACATTGTCGGTGAACACAATCCACTGTGCCATTCACCATTGCCGGCTAAAACTCTATAGGTCAAAAAAGAAGCCATATCTAAACATGATCCAGAAGCGCAGGCGTTTTCTCTGGGCCAAGGCTCATTTAAAATGGACTGTGGCAAAGTGGAAAACTGTTCTGTGGTCAGATGAATCAAAATTTTAAGTTCTTTTTGGAAAACTGGGACGCCATGTCATCCGGACTAAAGAGGACAAGGACAACCCAAGTTGTTATCAGCGCTCAGTTCAGAAGCCTGCATCTCTGATGGTATGGGGTTGCATGAGTGCGTGTGGCATGGGCAGCTTACACATCTGGAAAGGCACCATCAATGCTGAAAGGTATATCCAAGTTCTAGAACAACATATGCTCCCATCCAGACGTTGTCTCTTTCAGGGAAGACCTTGCATTTTCCAACATGACAATGCCAGACCACATACTGCATCAATTACAACATCATGGCTGCGTAGAAGAAGGATCCGGGTACTGAAATGGCCAGCCTGCAGTCCAGATCTTTCACCCATAGAAAACATTTGGCGCATCATAAAGAGGAAGATGCGACAAAGAAGACCTAAGACAGTTGAGCAACTAGAAGCCTGTATTAGACAAGAATGGGACAACATTCCTATTCCTAAACTTGAGCAACTTGTCTCCTCAGTCCCCAGACATTTGCAGACTGTTATAAAAAGAAGAGGGGATGCCACACAGTGGTAAACATGGCCTTGTCCCAACTTTTTTGAGATGTTGATGCCATGAAATTTAAAATCAACTTATTTTTCCATTAAAATGATACATTTCTCAGTTTAAACATTTGATATGTCATCTATGTTGTATTCTGAATAAAATATTGAAATTTGAAACTTCTACATCATTGCATTCTGTTTTTATTCACAATTTGTACAGTGTCCCAACTTTTTTGGAATCGGGTTTGTATTAACAACTTAAAAAATTGTGGAAAAACTAGTGAAAAGACAATGTATTAAACTATGACAACATATATATATATATATATATATATATATATATATATATATATATATAGTGAAATGCAGAGTGGTCTCTCTTCCCAGCATGCAGTGCCTGGTTTGTGATTGGCATGGTAATAAGCCCCTGCTACATTATGATAAGGTCAAATTAGAATTAATCACTGTGTTTCTTCTGTCTCTCTCCCTCTGGGGTAAATGAATAAACATGACTTGGCTGAAGTGCTCGACTCTGAGGCTAGTTAAACAATGACACAGTGATGCTGATAAGAGCGGGATTTACACACACACACACACACACACACACACACACACGTGAAAGAGAATCAGCCAACGCCTTCTGGATGTTCCGCCAATTAAGATTCCTTAAATGTGTTTTGTTCCGAAATCCGATTAGTTTATCCCTGGAATTTGTCATTTATGGAACATTTGCAGAGCATTACTGCTCATTTAGGAAATTAGCTTTCAGTCAATAAAAGACGAGTAGCTTGATAAGCGTCGAGTGTTCAGCAAAATAAAGTACACATTTCACCATGTTTAAATCCATTATGCAGTTTTGCAAAAAAGAGTAAAAAAGCAAATATTCTGTCCAAAACAAGTCAAGATGAGGATGAAGTTGTTATGTAAATGAAAACAAGGCTGTGAGGGAGAGATTTACAGACTGTTCAGTGCTGTGTACTTGTGTACTCTTCAGCCAATTTGTGCAATAAATAAATAAAAATGTCTTAAATTAATTCTTAATATGTTGAACTTCAACCATTTCCAGGTATCATGTTTTGTCCCAGTGTTATAATATCAACATAATGGAACCATTCTGATTATTTGTGTATACTTATATTGATGTACATACACACACACACACACACACACACACACACCACACACACACACACACACACACACACACATGCATATGCATATGCAGTCATGTCCAAATATGAGGATATGTCTGGAGGAGATATTTGTTTTTTATTAACCCTACAAGTTCAATACAATCATCAAAATATGAGGGCAATATTTTATATTTTTTAAATTTTAAATTTTAGGGAAGAACAAAACGCTAAACTTGGTTAAGGTATTTATCTGACAAAATTATTTGGCAAAAAAAGGCAAACTACAGCTACAAGTTTTATTTTACTATGCAAAAAAATGAAATAAAATCATTTATATTTTGATGCTTCTCTCGTTTTTGCATGTTTATAATTTCTTTTATAATTCCTGGCCAAAAATGATGCTTGCACAGTTTGTCACGTTTCACTGTGAAATAAAACAATCGACTCCAAGCACAACTGCACAACATTGTTAAAAATATCTGAAAAAGTGTGCAGATGTTCATTTTCCTAGGCTGGAGGTCAACTACTGTATATGTAAATATAAATACTAATGGATAATGCAGGCTTACTATTGTTAACTAAAAGTAAGTTTGAAGTACTTCTATAGAAGTAAACTGATGTACAATCACAGGTAAATGTATATGGGCTATTTTTCCCAGCTCATCCATTTGGAGATATATAGAAAAACAAATTATATTTGACTCTCCATCCACACGGAGGCTTCAAAAGAGCCCGGCTGTGTCGCTTCTCTTCAGGAAAAGGCTTCAAACGGCTGGCGTGCAGCGAGGACACGTTTGTTGTCGTATCTGCAGGTGCTCTTGGCTCTGACACAATCACCTGCCGCGCCGACGGCCGAGAACAAATGCCTGCAATATATTTAATGCGCTCAAATGCGCCAATCCCGACGCACAGCACGAACACATCTCTCACGAGGGCCTGTGGGACGGACACAAATAATTAAATAAATCAATATCAAAGGACCCGAGTGTAATGCTTTACTGGGTAATAAAACACGCGGCCATCAGGGAACGCGCTGGGCGGCCCAGGATTCCCAGAGGGCTCTGGGTGAAGCACCAGGACCAAGGAGAGCGCGGATATAAATTTCATGGCAAATGAAGTCCATTTCGCCGTGCTGAATGAGAAAAAGGTCATGCAGACAATCAGTCCAAGGTTTCTGGTCGGATCTTGGAACAGAAGGCTACTCGAGGCGGCCGTGTTTAGACGTTCGCAGGGTGCAAGGTGACATGGGATATTAACCTACACATCTGTAACGCTTGCGGTCAATTTGATCTCGCAGTCGTGATGATACCTTACAACACAGACAAGTGATTTTGTGATAAAAGCCATTTTCTTTTAAATATATATCTACACCGATCAGCCATAACATTATGAGCGTTGACTGACAGGTGAAGTGAATGATCATCTCTTCCCGGCACCTGTTAGTGGGTGGATATATTAGGCAGCAAGTGAACATTTTGTCCTCAATGTGGATGTGTTAGCGGTTCTGCCATCCATGTGGATGTTACTTTGACACATACCACCTACCTAAGCATTGTTGCAGACCATGTACATCCTTTCATGAAAACGGTATTATGCCTATCAAGTAACTTACTTTTAGACACAATACTGACAGTTACACTGTCTGTTTTTGCTGCACCAAAATTTCCATACTAAATGGCCACGCGTCTCCGAGCAACAACAGTAATGGCGTTTCTGAATGTATCAGCGTTTGTGAACGAATCGTTTGAGTGAACAATTCAATGACTCGCTCATAATTCATAAGTTAATGAATGAATCAGCGTGTTTGAACTAAACGGATGAAAGAATGATATGATTCGCTGCATCATTTCTGAATGCATGAGTGATTTTTGAATGAACACTTTGGGCCCTATTATAATGATCTAAGTGCATGGTCTGAAGCGCACGGCACAAGTGCACTTAGGGCGTGTCCGAATCCACTTCTGCTAGTTTAAGACTCTGAGGTCTGAGGTATTGCCGGCGATACCACCGCGTTTTTTTTCTTACCAGTGTGAAAGAGACTCAAAATACTCTGTCAATGTTGCACATACAATTAAAAGTTATACACCATTTTAATCTGTGGAATATCTTCTTTTATTTGTGTACACTCAGAGTAAAAACAAAATGTTGTGCTTTTTGCAAAATAAAGAAAACTAACATGATGCGTGATCTCTCGTCTCCCTCTGAACAAAGTCCAATCTGATAGTTCTCAGAAAATGAACTGTAACTTAGTGAATACTAATCACAAAAAAATTAGACTTATGTCTAAAAAAATGTTGAAAACAAACATTCTGTGTTTATGTAATCTGTATGAAAAGAGAGCCATGTCAGAAGTCTGTGATTCAGCTCATTATCCGCTAATGCGGCCACGCCCACGAAGCCAGCGCTATTCAGACGTAAATTCAGTCAATACATGCATACATCGTCTCAATCGTGTATTTATTGTCTTGAAAAGTGATTTGAATAGCCATAGTTAGCGATCTCTGTCCTCTGTTAGTTCGGTTAGTTCCTGGATTGCCTATTCTTCTTTAGTGCTCAGGCATTTGTGGACTAAAAACGCACAGAGCGCCCTCCGGCTGCAAGTATGAATTGAAAACACAGTATCCAGCACTCATAGTAATGACAATAAATCCTGAATAAATATTACTCCTCTGTATAGAAAATTGACAAACATATGAGAATCCATCAATATTTCTCCAAATGTGCATGCTTTTAAGCTAAAAGCCTATATGAAATGCCATAGAGGTAACATAATTGTTCAGACACTTTGCATCACAGAAATACATTGTATTTTAAAGAATATAATAGAATACCATTATTTTAAATTGTAATAATATTTCACAGTATTGCTGTTTTTTCTGTATGTTTGATTTACACCATAATGAGCTTTGAGACATGATCACAGAGGGTTTTTTCACAGCCTACCTGTCTGAAAGGCTCATTATTTATGCAGCTCATTAGAGCTCTTTATGCGATTCTTTTGTCTTCTCAGGTGAGAATCACCCATTATTCATGATGATTCACGCCTCCATACTGTGTTTCTTGACCAAAGATTTTAGAAAATTTAAGTCTCTCTATTGTTTTATATGAAGGAGTAGGAAGGATAATTTTTTACAATTTGAAGCAAAACTCTAGTCTACAACCTCCAATACCCAGAAGTCTTGTGAACACAGATTTAATATTATTTTTTTTGGCCTTATTTCAGTGACTTAAGTTTTTTGTTTTTTCAATAACCACGCATAAACGTTATTCCTTCAAAAACACAAACATGTACATACATGTTCCTCACATATTATTGTAGCCTAGTTTGTGCTGAATACAGTGTAATGACACTTTTGTCATTTATGTTTATGAACAACTGAAAAAAGCACAAATGTCAGGGCATGTCAAAACTTCTCCAGGCCCCAAATCAGCCTCAGACTCCAGAGGGTTAAGGATGAGAAAAATGGTCAGTGTGCCCGGCACATTGTCTAAAGAGGTTGTCCCTATTCTCTTAATGAGTCATGGGTGTGTTTTGGACATAACGTGCAATAAACCAATCAGAGTCTCATCTCCCATTCCCCTTAAAAGCCAGTTGTGCTCGCACGCCATGGCTACTTACAAGGCGGAATTTGAAAGCGGAATAACTGAACATGTCTATAGTGAGGAAACAGATCTGCTCGTGTGCGAGGTTAAAGTGCAAGCAGACCATCTACTGGAAAAGCCGGATTATTTTATTTATGTTTTTATTAATTCTTTTATTTTTAATATCTGGCATGTTTGTGTGCTGCTGTGCCATTGACTTTAGAGCAGGTTTCAATTAGTCAATGGCGCAGTCTATTTCAGTTGCCTCAAAATAGTAACGCTCCTACAATACGCCTGAACACACCTCGTTTTCAGACCAGCACGCCCTGGGTGCACAGATGGGTGCAAATGCATTTTGCTATTAAAACAACGTGGCGCAGGACAGAATTGCGGAGTGAATCACGCGGGGGAAAACTGAATTCTGTTGTTAGAGCTTGAAATCGCAAAATAACACAAATTTGCATTCAAAAACCTGCAAGCCTCAAGTAAAAGCAATATTAAAAAACAAAACAATTCATTCACATTATTTAGTTTGACCTCCTGCGTTGGAAACATTTTCTGAAGGTAAAGCAAGTGCTTTTTTTCCATTGAAAAGTTTAGAGAAAAGCAGTGTAAAAAATATAAAAATGATTAATTAATTTAATTAAATTTAATTAAAAACTAATTTATTTAAATGAATAACACAATTGATTAAAACTGTATAATATTAATATAAAAATATATTTTGATTTATAGTAAATACATATAACACCAAAGCACTACAGAGAATAGAAAAAAACAATGTAATGTAATCACACATATACAATACTATTTTTTCCACAGTATTAACTGGATCTTTATACTTAAAAATATACAACTGCATTTTAAATTTTAGGATGGGTGTCCATCGCATGAGGATGATCATCTAAAAGATTGAAAACCTGCCCTATAGAGCCAAAAAAAGATCTTCATTGCTGACCTTAAAGCCACAATCCTTGGATAGCCATAAAATGAACCTTATACTTTATTTTTATGAGTACAGACTCTTCATTGCACATTCTCAGTCTCCTCTGAGAGGGGAAAACTATCATGAGGGGGTTACGTCACTTTCTGAGCTCAGACAGGCCAGAAGATCAAAGTGTTCGCTGTCCTGAACGCTGGCCTTCTCCCAGCACATTTCCAGTCAAATGACTCTCCACATGCCATGTTTGACACCCCTGCAGCCAACCGACTGATTTTCCCATTCCGAGTATTACAAGTCTAGTTGATGTGGAACCGGGAAAACAGAACCTGCTGGGATTTGGAGCTGGAGAACCGCCAATTATCATTCTGAAAGCATATATCCGAGTAATCCATAGTTAAATATGTAACGCGGGCTGACATTTACCCAGAGAGCTACTCAGAAATTATGAATTCTCTGTTGGATTTTTGGGGCATATGAGGGGAAATGGATCTTGATGAAAATAAGCCAGCGTGAGTGTGTGTGTGTACACTTCTGCATGTGGTGAATTAATTAGAGTGATAATATGAATGTGTTCACTAATAGTATTTAATGTTATACAACAGTTCTTTCTGGTTCTCGAATCTGATTTGCTGAGAGGTCTTTCCAGCCATGCAATATTCTACCAGTATCACCACCGTTTCACCGTTTGAATCATTCATCACGCAGCATTCATATGGTGGACACCCACCATATTTTTATAGATACTACTGTTATTTTGTAACGGAATGTAGTTTTAAGAGTTTTTTTAAGGTGAGAATGTAGTTGTTTAGACCTCAGATATGTGATTTATATGTAAACATAGCGCCAATTTTCAAATTTGTTTAGACGCTTTCGGAGATGTGAGCTCCAGGCCGTCAGCAGTCGTTCAGTGGTCATGTACCTGCAGAGAACAGCTTCATCTCAACCAGTGCTTCGGGAATTTGCCGCTGGCTCTTGTGTAGATAGTGTTTAAACATGAGTTATAATTTGTTTTGGCTATATAAAACAGGCAATCTTTGGTCTTATTAATCTATTACTTGTTCCAGAGCTAATAGATTTGGCTTAATGGCTATATTAAAGGTGCCGAAGAACGTTCTTTCACAAGATATAATATAAGTCTAAGGTGTTCCCTGAATGTGTCTGTGAAGTTTCAGCTCAAAATACCCCATAGATTTTTTTAAATTAATTTTTTTAACTGCCTATTTTGGGGCATCATTAACTATGCACCGATTCAGCGCGCTGCCCCTTTAAATCTCGCGCTCCCTGCCCCCCTGAGCTCTCGACTATAAGTGCAGTTATACAGTGCATAAACAAAGTTTACACAGCTAATATCACCCTCAAATGGATCTTTACAAGGTGTTTGTCATGCATACTGCATGCATGCTTCGGATCATGTGAGTATAGTATTTATTTGGATGTTTACATTTGATTCGTGAGTTTGAGGCTGCTCTGTGGCTAAAGCTAACATTACACACTGTTGGAGAGATTTATAAAGAATGAAGTTGTGTTTATGAATTATACAGACTGCAAGTGTTTAAAAAATGAAAATAACGACAGTCTTGTCTCCGTGAATACAGTAAGAAACGATGGTAACTTTAACCACATTTAACAGTACATTAGCAACATGTTAACGAAACATTTAGAAAGACAATTTACAAATATCACTAAAAATATCATGATATCATGGATCATGTGCGTTATTATTGCTCCATCTGCCATTTTTCGCTGTTGTTCTTGCTTGCTTACCTAGTCTGATGATTCAGCTGTGCACAGATCCAGACGTCCTGCCCTTGTCTAATGCTTGAACATGGGCTGGCATATGCAAATTGGGGGCGTACATATTAATGATCCAACTGTTACGTAACAGTCGGTGTTATGTTGAGATTCGCCTGTTCTTCTGAGGTCTTTTAAACAAATGAGATTTACATAAGAAGGAGGAAACAATGGTGTTTGAGACTCACTGTATGTCTTTTCCATGTACTGAACTCTTGTTATTCAACTATGCCGACGTAAATTCAATTTTTGATTCTAGGGCACCTTTAAGTTTCATTACTTTATATTTACATTGAAATTAAATCCTGTACTAACTAGAGCGCTGCTTTTGTACATTTGACTGAACTGTTTGCTTGTGTTTATTTCCTATTTTACTTCTTATACTGTTATAATGGCTACTGTTGTTCATTTACATATTATTGTTCAATAACTAAAATTTAATATAAATAACATGCTGTATTTTTTGGTTTTGAGAGAGTCTGTTAGTGATTTCAACTACAGTTAAATTTACATTAATATGCCATTAGAAGATGGCAAAGACTGTCTTTATGAGTGAGTCAGTCAGTCGCAAAGACTTTTATATTGAAATGGACTGAAACAAGGAAACAAAGACGTTTTTACTTTAAACAACATCTTACGAGACGCAACTGACAAATGCATTAACTAGAGCTGTCATGGGAAATCCTCTTAAATGTTAAAAGGACAAAGATATCGCTTTCCTCCGTGGACATTCAAACTGATTTTGTGATTATGAATATAAGATTGACCTGAAGAATATCAGCTAGATGCAGGTTATACACTCGCTCAGGCGATCTCTCTCTCTCATAATACTCTACATATTACAATGAGCTTCAATGAAGCGACTGAATGTTCCTTCGTTACTAGTTCTAAAGTGACTTTTTAGAATTAGTAACGGAGGCTTGGGCTCAACTGTTTAACTGTCAACTGGAGATTTGAGTCCGTGGCGGAAGTAGTTCCTCACAAAAGACGTTTTTTAAAGACAATCCGTTTCTTATTTTGTTTACACACATGCCGTCGAACTGTTGTATAAATCACGTTCGCCATGTGATATGGCTCTATATCAGAACAGCTATAATTTGGCCGTAGGCACTGCTGATATAGAGTGAATCACAGCCATGCTGATATAGAGCTGATAGTGCCGATATAGAGCGATATCACACGGCTACTTGTGTGAAATTGCTTATGTAACTGAAACAATTTAATTCGCCATTCATTTTGTTGTTCAGCTTTAAGAATCATTTTCCCATAATGCTTTTGTTAGAACTGAGTGAATGATTTGATATGCACTGAAGAAATTATTAAACTCCTCATGTAATACTGTACAGAGCCCCGCACATGACATGCAAGAAAAAAAAAATTAAATTGTGCGCACGACTTACTAATCCGTTTCCTCGATTTACTAAATCATGCGCGTGATTTACTAAAACATGTGCGCCATTTACTATTTCGTTCCCTCGATTTATAAATCATGCACATTATTTATAAATCAAGGGAACGAAATAGTAAATTGTGTGCACGTTTTAGTAAATCGAGAGAACAAATATTAAATCGAGGGAACGATTAGTAAATCGAGGGAACGAAACAGTAAACCGTGCGCATGATTTAGCCTACTATTTTTTTTCTGCATGTCATGTCTGGGGCTCCGTAATATTGCTCAGAAACTTTTATTCTACAGTTTTATTTTAATTCAAGTCTCAATCGTCATTACTGCATGCTAAGAACTAAGAGGAAACGCTGCATTCATTTATGCATGGCTACAAATCTCCAAATGACATATGCTAAATTAATCATGCAGAATACGCGTGCGCAATCATAAGCATTAAAATGGCGCGACGGATGTTTAGTATGCTGAACGGTACTGTAGATCAAAATATAATTGAAAAAGTTATGTAGCAAAAACAATGTTTAAAATGGCGGCTGCAAATGGATTCAACACATTAGTGGAACAAAAACTAGCTTACCTAGCAGAGCTGTGGGTATAAATACTGCTAGTTGATCCCAGTTTAGAAATAATGGTTGAAGTGTAATAAAGATGTCTCGCGGGTGGCGCGTGGGTTGCTAAGCAAGAGCGAAGCGGATCGATAGCGTTCTCAAGAGGCTAGACGCTAAACCGGGATCTAACGTTGACCGACACACCGTATCAGCATCAACAGATCAATACCAATTACTGACGCTTTTAACAACCGCACAGAGACTCGAGAAAGATGGCAAGACATCTTTGGAAACCATTCAAGTTATCTGCCATTTTTAAAAGAGGTAAGACTGACAGGAACAGCAGCAAAAAACACAGAAAATAATCATTTGTTTTTCAAAAGAATACAATATTACCATAGTACATGCTCAAAAACCCACAAAGACAATCTGGGATACCATGTAAATACATTAATTTCAGTACCACTGTACATTTCAAAATACTGGAGTATCACTGTAGCACATAAGGAATGGTTCAGTGATGGTATCAGATGGTATTAAATTGGTACATTCATCTATGCATGGTAGTAATGACTTCTATATTCGAATACTCTTATTTTACCATGGTACATGGCCAACAAACAAATAATGTGCTGTTTTTTTATGGTTTTAACCAGTCCCAGATATTAAAAATTCTTATATATTTTTTAGACTGTCACAGTTTTTCCATGGTATATTTTTATGCTAATATTAAAGTCTGACCTCGGCCTTGTATAATGATGATAAATCCAAACTAAACCATCATCTTAAAACAAAAACAGTTTCTCATCAGAACGAAATGGCATCTTCTCCGCCCACCTGCCGTTCAGAATACAAGAGGGAAAAGCGGAGCATCAGCTGACCTTAGATCAGTTACCGCTCACACACACACACACACTGTTCAAGCTGAACGGAGCCATTTCCATTTAGATATGATAAGATCCCTGGGAAGTGTTGGAGAAAGTAGGTCGCTCTATCATCACCGGCTGAGCTCGAGTTAGAGCGTCTCTCTTATCGGCAGCCATAATCTCGTCAGGAAGGTGCTATACTCGCAGTGTAATCCACGCATTATGGTTTCAGGATTAGATTATATTGTGGTAAAGCACAAGGGAGCTGTAAACCTAAAGAGACTCTGGTCTGATCTGAGATTCAAGGGTGTTTCTTCAATTGTGGACTCAAAGAAGCACTTTTCATACTCGGAATAATTTAATTTGTCTACTAACAGAGGATATCCATTTCAAAGAACTGCCATTTTTTCCCAAATAATAATAAAATGTCATTTCCACCACATCTTTATTGATGCGTTTTGTTTGATGAGATTCTGTTATGGAAATGACATTAAACATTTGGCTGGGACTAATTTCATCACAAAATAATCCTTATCTGAAATACACAAAATTATTAATAATAATAATAATACATTTTATTTAACGGCGCCTTTCAAAACACCCAAGGACACCTTACAGGTAAACAAGCAATAACAATATATATACATTATACAACCCCGATTCCAAACAAGTTGGGACACTGTACAAATTGTGAATAAAAAAGGAATGCAATAATTTACAAATCTCATAAACTTATATTTTATTCACAATAGAATATAGATAACATATCAAAAATGTTGAAAGTGAGACATTTTGAAATGTCATGCCAAATATTGGCTCATTTTGGATTTCATGAGAGCTACACATTCCAAAAAAGTTGGGACAGGTAGCAATAAGAGGCTGGAAAGATAAATGTACATATAAGGAACAGGAGGACCAATTTGCAACTTATTAGGTCAATTGGCAACATGACGTGTCTCTCAGAAGTCAAGATGGGCAGAGGATCACCAATTCCCCCAATGCTGCGGCGAAAAATAGTGAAGCGATATCAGAAAGGAGTTTCTCAGAGAAAAATTGCAAAGAGTTTGAAGTTATCATCATCTACAGTGCATAATATCATCCAAAGATTCAGAGAATCTGGAACAATCTCTGTGCGTAAGGGTCAAGGCCGGAAAACCATACTGGATGCCCGTGATCTTCGGGCCCTTAGACGACACTGCATCACATACAGGAATGCTACTGTAATGGAAATCACAACATGGGCTCAGGAATACTTCCAGAAAACATTGTCGTGAACACAATCCACCGTGCCATTCACCGTTGCCGGCTAAAACTCTATAGGTCAAAAAAGAAGCCATATCTAAACATGATCCAGAAGCGCAGGTGTTTTCTCTGGGCCAAGGCTCATTTAAAATGGATTGTGGCAAAGTGGAAAACTGTTCTGTGTCAGACGAATCAAAATTTGAAGTTCTTTTTGGAAAACTGGGACGCCATGTCATCCGGACTAAAGAGGACAAGGACAACCCAAGTTGTTATCAGCGCTCAGTTCAGAAGCCTGCATCTCTGATGGTATGGGGTTGCATGAGTGCGTGTGGCATGGGCAGCTTACACATCTGGAAAGGCACCATCAATGCTGAAAGGTATATCCAAGTTCTAGAACAACATATGCTCCCATCCAGACGTCGTCTCTTTCAGGGAAGACCTTGCATTTTCCAACATGACAATGCCAGACCACATACTGCATCAATTACAACATCATGGCTGCGTAGAAGAAGGATCCGGGTACTGAAATGGCCAGCCTGCAGTCCAGATCTTTCACCCATAGAAAACATTTGGCACATCATAAAGAGGAAGATGCGACAAAGAAGACCTAAGACAGTTGAGCAACTAGAAGCCTGTATAAAAAGACTGTTATAAAAAGAAGAGGGGATGCCACACAGTGGTAAACATGGCCTTGTCCCAACTTTTTTGAGATGTGTTGATGCCATGAAATTTAAAATCAACTTATTTTTCCCTTAAAATGATACATTTTCTCAGTTTAAACATTTGATATGTCATCTATGTTGTATTCTGAATAAAATATTGAAATTTGAAACTTCCACATCATTGCATTCTGTTTTTATTCGCAATTTGTACAGTGTCCCAACTTTTTTGGAATCGGGTTTGTATATCAACATAACTTAAAACACACATGCATCATAGAGACAGTAAAATAAGTAGTAAATCATAAAAAAGCCTGTGTAAAAAGGTAGGTCTTAAGACGGGATTTAAAAGTATGCAGACTGTCAATATTATGGATATCGAGAGGGAGAGAGTTCCGTAGACGAGGGGCTGCATGGCTAAAAGTTCTAGCTCCCATGGTAGTTAAGCGTATACATGGTAAGACAAGAGAGAGTGTGAGTGAGGATCTTAAAGTGCGTGAAGGGGTGTAAATAAGAAGAAGATCAGTAAGATATGGAGGAGCGGGACTCTGAAGTGCCTTGAATCTGAGAAGCAGGATTTTGAAGTCAATTCAATATTTCACTGGTAGCCAGTGAAGTCGCTGGAGAGTTGGTGAAATCTGCATGGTAGAAGGGGTTTTAGTAAGAACACAAGCTGCAGAGTTCTGAACCAGCTGAAGTTTATAGAGAAGTTTGGAAGGAAGACCAGTAAGAAGAGCATTGCAGTAATCAATACATGAAGTAACCAGTGCATGGATGAGAATTGCAGTATTGTTAATTGAAAGGGAGAGACGAAGGCGATTAATATTACGCAGATGAAAGTATGCAGTACGTGTAATATTATTAATATGGGCTTCAAATGAAAGTGTGCTATCTAGAATAACACCCAAATTCTTAATCTGTGAAGAAGGATAAATGGGATGTTGATCCATATTCACAGAAATACAGTCAGATTTTGTCAAAGCAGATTTAATTAAATTAATTAATTTAATTAAATGACACTGTCACACTTTTTGCATAATTTGGCCAAATTACAGCTCGAATGGTAATGACACTCAAAAATGTTTGGCTTGGAAGTGATATTTATCTCGATTTTATTTCATTTTCTCATATTACATCACTTATCTCCAAGTACAAAAACTTTTGGTAAAACCTTAGTGGTTCTGTGTTGTGGAAATGACATCAAAACTTAAGAACAGTCATAATTTGTATAATCATTTAAAATTATAATTTAAAAATATAGCTGCAAGCAGCTATTATCAGGGTTCAAGCACTTTCAGGGCCTTTTTCAAGGCGTTAGCCCATCCCTGATGTACATGAAAAACATGAAGGCGCCCCCGGTGGCCAATTTCTTTTGATATTCTAACAGGCCTCTAGGACCATGAGTTAAACAGGCCCAGTGAGTTTCATTCTGATCGGCCTCCATTAACCTTGTCTAATAGGTGCTCAAACTTCATTGGCCAATGGCGGCCTTGTTTTTTGAGATACATTAATGTCCTCATAGACAATCATGGCACCTTGGACAGAAACACTGCATGCCAATTTTCAAGTCAATCAGACAAACAGTTAAGTAGTTATAGCTGTTTCATCATGTTTTTTCCTGTTATAGCGCCACCAAGTGGCCAGCTGGCGTGATTTTTTTCACATGACCAAAGATTGAGCCCATACACACATGTTCCAAGTTTGATGAAAATATCTCTTTCTTGTCATGAGTTATGGACATTTTGGTAAGAGTTGTTCCGCCCACTTTGAATGTTTTGAGCTGAGTTATGAGCAATTTTTTGGGTATATATACTTGAAATTTCACTATTTGTTTTAAAATGGTTTATAAAAAATAATATAGTTTAACACTGAAAAGATGCTTAATATTTTGAATCAAGTGTCATTACCAAACAAGCTGTAATTAAATTTTCTGAAATAATGCAAATAGTATGACAATATCATTTAACTGTGATGAAATTAGCCTTGAAAAAACAAAGGAGTCAGCTATTTCATTGCAAAAAAAATTTGCTGTCATTTCCACAACAATAAAATCTCTACATTAAACATTTAAAAAGTAGCAAACATAATTATTTAATGTGACTTTCGTAACAGAATAAAAACTGAGACCTAAAAGTGGCCATAGCTGAAGAAACATCCACACGCTGGGCTCGACTCCAAAGAAAGAAACATCTTTGTGCAAAAGTCAAAACATTTCGTAAATGAGGCACTCCAGAAAAATGCTTTTTGAAAGCAGGACTTGAGGGGCCTTTTGTGCGGCGTTTGTTTACCTGTGGTATTTTACGTGCTTTTGATGCGGCAACCATTTGTCCTTTTATTCCAGCTCGCACTTGTTTGATGGACAAATAAATTCATAAGCAAGGGCTTTCTGAGGATGGGGATCGATACATCAATCTGAGCTTTTACTGAGAGCGCTGTTCAGCCCGAGCTTGTTTTTATACCTCTAGATGAGCACCGGTGAACGCAGCAGGGAAGCCAATCAATCAATGAGTCTCACAACTACCGACGACAACAAAACACTTTGAGTCGGGAGGGAAGGAGCCACCAGGTCACACCTCACTAAAAACATGTACGAAACTGCACATGTATAGAACCAAAAGAAGACATTTCCATGTCCAATTCTTCTGTAGTTTTAGCCAGTAAAGCCTCTCCAACCTCAACTCTCTGTGTTTATGTTCAATGAGATGCAGCAGCTGAAGGACTGATGTACTTTCTCTGTTAGTGTCTCATGTGTTGAGGTTGGGTTGCGTCACTGCTCTCCAGCGAACGAATGTGCTGACAGCATGTGGATTCCAGCTGCTGTTAATGAGTAGGCCGAAGCCAGACCGACTAGACTTCACCACAGACACCCAACGCTCCCTATCCAGGGCCTGGGATGATCCTTAGGAGCTGCTCTAATGATGAAAGGAGGAGAAGGTGACGGAGAGGAACCAGAGGAGATCCACAAACACCAGCTGTGTGGTTTGAGAAGATCAGAGGGAAGTCAGACTCTCCGGTGGGAAACACAAGCCTCTGTCATTCTCCAGGGGTTTATGGGTCAGCAGGCTTCATCCCCTCGACTACACCGACAACCAATTCTGGATCATAACATACCTTATATTGGTCATGATCAAAGGCTATCCCAGAATGCATTGTGACATGCTCAGATTTTATCCCAGGCATATTACAGGGTGAAGGAAAATGTAAATTATAACTTGCATACTATTTGTTATGCTGGTTATTTATTTAAACATACATTTAGATAAATAAAATATAAATAACTAATATTACTAAAGACACAAAATATTAAAAACATAACTACTAGAGATTATGTAATAAATGTATGTAATAAATTCTAATAATATTACTAACAAATATATACATATAAATAAATTGTATATTAAATTATTATTAATAATAAAAAATATAAAAAATAAAAATGGATTTACTGTAAATGATACATGGTTATGGTGACTGCAAAATAATAACAGGATAAATAAAAAAGATATGTAAATACTAAATATAAATTTCAATCACAGGAAGCCGTATACCAATCACCAATCTATTTGAAGTCTTCTTTTTATCATGTAGAAGTATTTATAGGGATGCTTCAGTCAGGATTTTTACAGTCATTAATTCAGGGCTTGAATTTCATTTTGGAAAATGGGAGGAATTAATGTTAATCAAACAACAAAAGACAAAGAAAAAAATCAGAGACAGCAGCAGGATTATTAGGCTGCTGTCACTTTAAGAGTGAATGCACAGATCCAATATACTGTTACTGTCTAAATAGTACAACATAAAATTGTGTAATCCAACATGGTAATACACACTGAGCTCTACCTTTACAGCATGAATCAAAAGGGACCATTCCTTGCTATATGCTACTTAAATGATTAGTGCTGTGTGCATGCCAGTCACCATAATCAGACCAAAGACACATCCGTTTTGGAGTAAAAAAAACGGCCATCAGCTTCTTAAATCCACTGAATCCTACAAAAAACATGGCACAACCATCAAAAGTTCAACAAAACACATCACAACTGTGAAAAGTTCAACAAAATTGCGCCTCAACCTTCAAGTCAAGGTCAAGAGCCTAACAAAAACATGGCACAACCATCAAGAGCCTAACAAAAACAAGGCACAACCATCAAGAGCCTAACAAAAACGCCACAACAGTCAAGAGTCTAACAAAAAAATGCCACAACCATCAAGTCTAACAAAAACCATCAAGAGTCCAACAAAACACACCACAACCCTCAAAAGTCCAACAAAATCGCGCCTCAACCTTCAAGTCCAACAAAAACCATCAAGAGTCCAACAAAACACACCACAACCCTCAAACAACAAAATCGCGCCTCAACCTTCAAGTCCAACAAAAACCATCAAGAGTCCAACAAAACACACCACAACCCTCAAAAGTCCAACAAAATCGCGCCTCAACCTTCAAGTCCAACAAAAACCATCAAGAGTCCAACAAAACACACCACAACCCTCAAAAGTCCACCAAAATCGCGCCTCAACCTTCAAGTCCAACAAAAACCATCAAGAGTCCAACAAAACACACCACAACCCTCAAAAGTCCAACAAAATCGCCAAACCTTCAAGTCCAACAAAAACCATCAAGAGTCCAACAAAACACACCACAACCCTCAAAAGTCCAACAAAATCGCGCCTCAACCTTCAAGTCCAACAAAAACCATGAAGAGTCCAACAAAACACACCACAACCATCAAGAGCCTAACAAAAACACAGCACAACAGTCAAGAGTCCAACAAAAACACGCCACAACCATCAAGTCTAACAAAAACCATCAAGAGTCCAACAAAAAAACACAACAACCGTGAAAAGTCCAAAAAAACAAACCAACCATCAAGACTCCAACAAAAACGTGCGTCAATCGCTAAAAGTCCAACAAGAACACTGCACAATCATCAACAGATCAAACTATTTTAAATTTGACCCCGTGTTCCACTGACTTGTCAAAGCAAAGCAATTAATTACTAGACAGTTTTCATGACATATCATTATGTGAGCAGAGTAAAGCTATTATATTCTGTGCAAATTAATAAATAGTGCAATCACTGTCCTTGACACTGCAAAAAATGTTTTGTCTTCTTAATTTGTAGTAAAGGTAAAATTAGACTTTTTTTCTTGTTTTGAGCAAACATTAAACATTTTATCCAATCATTAAAACAAAATATTAATATTAAAAAACCTATTAAGTTTGTGGATGTCTTGATATTTTACTTGAAAATAAAACCAAAATAAAGATTTAGAAAGTGCACTGGTGCACTAAATCATATGATGGAACAGCAAATACAGTTCAATTAAACCAGATTCATCTAATCTAATTCAACCAGGGCCCACGGGTTTGTAAACCATCCCATCTGAGGTACGATATTAAACTTAGTGATTTTGAAAACAAATTTGACAGGGGAAAGATATGGAAACATCAGGCTTGGTGAATATCTCTCTCACATTAGCCTCAAAGCAACAGGAGAGATTTCACAGAACATCAACTCGATAAACAAGGATTGATCTGGAGAGATTTCCAAATCTAAAAGTAATATCGCCTTATTTTACCAGGTGCGTTCGCATATCCCTCTGAGATCTCTGCGATTGAAAAAGCTGACGATTCCAACGATAACCTTAGGAAGGCAACAACCACAGAGAATTGAAGCTAAGGAGAAAGAAACAGGCAGATAAATGCAGAGAAACTGCACAAAAAGATCTTTAAATGTTTTAGAGGAAGCGTCCAGCAGCGCAGCATTGATTGACAGCTCCGCTCTGTTCTGCCTTTTACTATTGATCAGTGAAGAAAATAATGAAGTCGTCAAACGAGAAGAAAACCCTTATTCGTTATTTATTCGACCCTTTTTCCTCTGAAAAAGAATGTGTTCTAATCATCCCCAACCTGTCAGTGTTGTTTTACATATAACCTGTTATGTAATCTGCACAATATTTATATCTACTGCAGGAATATAAAAAAAGAGAGAGTGGGAGAAACTTAATTAATCTTTAATAGAAAAAATACAAATCCAGCTTATTGAGACGTGATTATTAAATAATTCCTTCAATAATTATATCTACTAAGTGGAAAAAAAGTGCTTTTTATAAAAGAAATGTATTATAAAATATAAAATATTATTAATAATATTTATACATTCATTAATATTTATAAATTAAATGATTAAATCATTTAAAAATTAACTTCAATATAATTCATTTTTATATAAATAAATTGTTTGAAAATGAAAGAAAATATTTAGGATATGTTTAATTATTTAGTACAAATGTAATATTTTGTTAACAAATATAATTAAAATTTAATAATAAATAA
Organism: Culter alburnus; assembly: GCA_028476615.1. NCBI lineage: Eukaryota > Metazoa > Chordata > Actinopteri > Cypriniformes > Xenocyprididae > Culter > Culter alburnus. The sequence goes on along the minus strand of JAOTNS010003939.1, from coordinate 462,227 downwards.
TGTTTTTAAATATAAAATAAGAACCACACTAACCCAAAGTATGAGTAATTCAAGTAGCAAACAACACTAAACATTAGTATCTTGCTTGCTTTTATCATAGAAAAAACTTTTCCATGTGCCTTGCTCTCCATTAGTCCCTTGGGAACCCAAAAAGACAGACAATGGGCAAGAAATAGCTAAAAACAGATGATTATTACCACCTACAGAAAAAAAAGGAAAAAGAAAAGGGAAATGGAGGAGTGAGAAATCTATCCAGTGGTCTTGGTCATGAAAGTGCAGCAGTAAGACCCGGCGTAAGGGGTTTTTCGGCCGCGCTCCCCAGAGACGCATGCTGTGCTGTTTGGACTTTCATTGGAAAACTGCTGCCTGCTCTTTAATGAAAACTATATTTCACACCATGGGGGATGAAAGGCGCTCTTACTTTCCTCTCCTACAAACACACGCTTGCTCTCTCTCTGTCTGACAGCTCCCAATTCCTTCGGTGTGTGCCAAGCGTTTGATTAGACGCAGCGAGAGGGCGAGTCGGCTGAGGTAGATGCATGATAACCTTACACTTAACTTCATTCGTTCACCGTGTTACCCGTCATTCACACCCTTGGCAATACAAAAACAAGTAATAACAGCTTTCACTGCTCTCGGTTTAATCAGCTACCAGCAGGCCAACGGGCAGGAGGAAAAGAAGCGTAGAAACACAGTGGTGACCAGTAAAGATAGTTTCCTGCTGTATTCTAACCGCACACGCTGGTAAAGTCAATGTCGAGAGGTTGAAAATCGCATGGTCAGAATTGAAAATGATACACTTTTACAGGTGCAACACATTCGCAGCGGCTCACCTCATTTAAAAGTAGTTTTTTCTGTAGTTTATGGTAAACTTTCATAAAATAAAATAAAAAAACAACTGAACTGGGTTTACTATGATTTTACTCCAGATACTTTTTTTGAACTATGGTTACATCTATGGCAAACTTTCATAAAAGACCATTTTAAATGAGTTTACTATGATTTTACTCCAAATATCACAGTTAAACTCTGGTTACCATGCAACAACTATGGTAAACTTTCATAAAAGACGTTTGAACTGGGTTTACTATTATTTTACTATCACAGTTAAACTATGGTACCATGCAAAAACTATGGTAAACTTTCATAAAAGACCATTTGAACTGGGTTTACTATGATTTTACTCCAAAGATCACAGTTTAAACGATGGTTACCATGCAAAACTATGGTAAACTTTCATAAAAGACCAACTGGGTTTACTATGATTTTACTCCAAATCACAGTTAAAATGGTTACCATGCAAAAACTATGGTAAACTTTATAAAGACCATTTGAACTGGGTTTACTATGATTTTACTCCAAAGATCACAGTTAAATATGGTTACCATGCAAAACTATGGTAAACTTTCATAAAAGACCATTGAAACTGGGTTTACTATGATTTTTACTCCAAAGATCACAGTTAAACGATGGTTACCATGCAAAAACTATGGTAAACTTTCATAAAAGACCATTTGAACTGGGTTTACTATGATTTTACTCCAAAGATCACAGTTAAATGATGGTTACCATGCAAAACTATGGTAAACTTTCATAAAAGACCATTTGAACGGGTTTACTATGATTTTACTCCAAAGATCACAGTTAAATGATGGTTACCATGCAAAAACTATGGTAAACTTTCATAAAGACCATTTGAACTGGGTTTACTATGATTTTACTCCAAAGATCACAGTTAAACTATGGTTACCATGCAAAAACTATGGTAAACTTTATAAAAGACCATTTGAATGGGTTTACTATGATTTTACTCCAAAGATCACAGTTAAATGATGGTTACCATGCAAAAACTGGTAAACTTTAATAAAAGACCATTTGAACTGGGTTTACTATGATTTTACTCCAAAGATCACAGTTAAATATGGTTACCATGCAAAAACTATGGTAAACTTCATAAAAGACCATTTGAACTGGGTTTACTATGATTTTACTCCAAAGATCACAGTTAAACGATGGTTACCATGCAAAAACTATGGTAAACTTTCATAAAAGACCATTTGAACTGGGTTTACTATGATTTTACTCCAAAGATCACAGTTAAACGATGGTTACCATGCAAAAACTATGGTAAACTTCATAAAAGACCATTTGAACTGGGTTTACTATGATTTTACTCAAAGATCACAGTTAAACGATGGTTACCATGCAAAAACTATGTAAACTTTAAAAGACCATTGAACTGGGTTTACTATGATTTACTCCAAAATCACAGTTAACGATGGTTACCATTGGTAAACTTTCATAAAAGACCATTTGAACTGGGTTTACTATGATTTTACTCCAAAGATCACAGTTAAACGATGGTTACCATGCAAAAACTATGGTAAACTTTCATAAAAGACCATTTGAACTGGGTTTACTATGATTTTACTCCAAAGATCACAGTTAAACGATGGTTACCATGCAAAAACTATGGTAAACTTTCATAAAAGACCATTTGAACTGGGTTTACTATGATTTTACTCCAAAGATCACAGTTAAACGATGGTTACCATGCAAAAACTATGGTAAACTTTCATAAAAGACCATTTGAACTGGGTTTACTATGATTTTACTCCAAAGATCACAGTTAAACGATGGTTACCATGCAAAACTATGGTAAACTTTCATAAAAGACCATTTGAACTGGGTTTACTATGATTTTACTCCAAAGATCACAGTTAAACGATGGTTACCATGCAAAAACTATGGTAAACTTTCATAAAAGACCATTTGAACTGGGTTACTATGATTTTACTCCAAAGATCACATTTACCATGCAAAAACTATGGTAAACTTTCATAAAAGACCATTTGAACTGGGTTTACTGATTTTACTCCAAAGATCACAGTTAAACGATGGTTACCATGCAAAAACTATGGTAAACTTTCATAAAAGACCATTTGAACTGGGTTTACTATGATTTTACTCCAAAGATCACAGTTAAACGATGGTTACCATGCAAAACTATGGAACTTTCATAAAAGACCATTTGAACTGGGTTTACTATGATTTTACTCCAAAGATCACAGTTAAACGATGGTACCATGCAAAAACTATGTAAACTTTCATAAAAGACCATTTGAACTGGGTTTACTATGATTTACTCCAAAGATCACAGTTAACGATGGTTACCATGCAAAAACTATGGTAAACTTTCATAAAAGACCATTTGAACTGGGTTTACTATGATTTTACTCCAAAGATCACAGTTAAATGATGGTTACCATGCAAAAACTATGGTAAACTTTCATAAAGACCATTTGAACTGGGTTACTATGATTTTACTCCAAAGATCACAGTTAAACTATGGTTACCATGCAAAACTATGGTAAACTTTCATAAAAGACCATTTGAACTGGGTTTACTATGATTTTACTCCAAAGATCACAGTTAAATGATGGTTACCATGCAAAAACTATAGTAAACTTTAATAAAAGACCATTTGAACTGGGTTTACTATGATTTACTCCAAAGATCACAGTTAAATGATGGTTACCATGCAAAAATGTAACTTTCATAAAGACCATTTAACTGGGTTTACTATGATTTACTCCAAGATCACAGTTAAACGATGGTTACCAAAAACTATGGTAAACTTTCATAAAAGACCATTTGAACTGGGTTTACTATGATTTTACTCCAAAGATCACAGTTAAACTATGGTTACCATGCAAAAACTATGGTAAACTTTCATAAAAGACCATTTAAACTGGGTTTACTATGATTTTACTCCAAAGATCACAGTTAAATGATGGTTACCATGCAAAAACTATGGTAAACTTTAATAAAAGACCATTTGAACTGGGTTTACTATGATTTTACTCCAAAGATCACAGTTTAAATGGGTTACCATGCAAAAAACTATAGTAAACTTTAATAAAAGACCATTTGAACTGGGGTTTACTATGATTTTACTCAAATCACAGTTAAATGATGGTTACCATGCAAAAACTATGGTAAACTTCATAAAAGACCATTTGAACTGGGTTTACTATGATTTTACTCCAAATATCACAGTTAAATGATGGTTACCATGCAAAACTATAGTAAAACTTTCATAAAGACCATTTGAACTGGGTTACTATGATTTTACTCCAAAGATAGTTAACATGGTTACCATGCAAAAACTATAGTAAACATAAAAGACCATTGAACTGGGTTTACTATGATTTTACTTAAATGATGGTTACCATGCAAAAACTATAGTAAACTTTCATAAAAGACCATTTGAACTGGGTTTACTATGATTTTACTCCAAAGATCACAGTTAAATGATGGTTACCATGCAAAAACTATGGTAAACTTTCATAAAAGACCATTTGAACTGGGTTTACTATGATTTTACTCCAAAGATCACAGTTAAATGATGGTTACCATGCAAAAACTATGGTAAACTTTCATAAAAGACCATTTGAACTGGGTTTACTATGATTTTACTCCAAATATCACAGTTAAATGATGGTTACCATGCAAAAACTTATGGTAAGCTGTTAACATTACTGAGATAATCAGGGTTTGGCTTGGTCAGTCCATTTACTAACATCAAATTCTTTCATTATGTCTCGCAAAACTCATGGGTTACTCTAACAAGGAATAAATGTAGACTTAATTTCTGTGATTTCTAATTTCTTGAAAAAAAAAAAAAGATGATTCTTGGCACAGATGGGAAACTCCCACCGGATGCTGAGGTTAATTCACGACTGACTGAAAACTTAAATAAATAAATAACTCATTATCCTTAAGTAACGAGTATGGAAAATCATTTAATTAAACTGAAAGGTTTATTGTTTCTGCTGTAATATCTGGGCCTTTAAAGAGCTGTGGGAATGGGATCTTGACGATTTATTAGATTAATTTTGTTTGGTAAAAGGCCAGGGAGAAACATTTTAATAAGGATCAGGAAACTGTTTGTTTTCCCCCTCTAAAATTAATAAAAATGTCATTTAAAAATAAATAAATAAATATGATAATAAAAGTATATATAAAAAATGTATTTTTAATATTATAATAAATTAAACTATGCTAATAAAAATAAAAACAAAGTATAAAAAATAGTTTATAATACAATAATAAATTAAACAAACAAAAAATAGTAAAAGTAGTAAAATGAGGAGCAAGGATATTTTCACAATCTCTGATTGTGTTCGTCTGAAAGAAGATAGTCATATACACCTGATGGCTTGAGGGTGAGTAAATACTGGGATAATTTTCATTTTTGGTGAACTAATCCTTTAAATTATTTCGGTGGAAATGTTCTTGCTATAATTCATGCTAAATCAATTTGATAAGTCATCAAATCAAAAATGTTTTACCTTGCTTTACTTTCCAAATACACAGTTAAACTATGGTTACTTACAATGCAAAAAACTTCCATAAAAGATCATTTAAACTGAGTTTACTATAGTTTCACTGCAAATAATTCATTTAAACTATGCTTACCATGCAAAAACTATAGTTTCTACGGATGAACCATGGTACATTTTCAAAAAAAGATGACTTTGCCTTTGTTTATTATGGTTTTACTCCAAAATGTGACTGCCATACAAGAACCATGAAACATGTTCATGAAAGAACAATTCTACATGCCATTTTAATTATGTTTCTACAAATAAACCACTTACCACACAAGTACCATAGTAAAAATTTCATAGGAAGTGATTTTACTCCAAATACCACAGTTAAACAGTGGTTACCATCCAAGAATCATGCTTCTATGATGTTGAAAATGTAATCATATTGATCAACGGGTGCTATGTGACAAAAGTAGAAAATAAAATGGATTTCTGCAACTAAAAATGTGGCTGACCTGGAGGAAAGCTCAGACTTTAACTCATTTTCAGACTGCAGCAGCTGCGGTTCTTGGCATCTCAACGAGCTCAACTCTGATCTCTCCTCTTCCTCATACGGTCTTTCCTCTCACCAACATGTGTGCATTTTTTAGGTGGGTTTCTATGGCAACTGTTAGAGCATCTCTTACAAGATGATGGAGAGACAAACTCAGCAGGAAGAGAGAGAGAGAGAATGAGAGGGTCGGATAAAAGCATGTCTTTTATAAATGCCATGGAGACGCGGGAGAAACTGAAGCGGCCAAGAACCTGTAACAAACCCAATACATGTCATTGTTTGATGCAGGAAACTGTGTTTAATTAGTGTTCACCAAAGCATGAGATAAACCGCTTTTATCTAAAGAGAAAAATCAAGTTGTTGCAGATATATCTTAAATGAACTCATGTTTGACGATAGTCAGTATCTCTCAGCGTTCTCGCTCTGAAACGGCTCTGAAAGCTTTTATTACAAAGCAGATTAACTGATTAATTGTCAATGATATGTGTTTATTTCTACAAAATGAACAGAGACACAAAAAAAAGCATTGGAATCTGTTGAAGAGCGCAGGCCATAAAGTGTGTGTGTGTTATCAGAAAACACTGAATCTGCTCTTACAGGTGGGAATCAGCCGTTTGTTTAATGGCTTCCTTTGCTGCGCTAATCAAACATACGCTTGACGGATTCGCAGAAACCACTGCATCTTATTTCCAGCGCTTAAGCGGACAGAGTCACACAATCTGCTGGTGTAGCGACAAGGACGGTCGAGGGCTTCGGCTGAGTGGAAATTCAGCGTGTTCAGCAAATATGAGTTGGCGTTCGTGCTCTGGATGTGCAAGGGCTGAACAATGCTCTTCTGAACTGCTCTCAGATCAGTTTACTGTAGCTAAGCAGCTCCAAACGCTACAATAAAGATGCACTTCTCAATGAAAAACAGAACAATATTTTCTTCTTACAGAAATGATGGCCTACTTTATGAAAAACAAACTTGCTTTGGTCAAAATTTTCTACTTTTATGACAGCGACTCTGTTAAACTCCATATAGACTGTAGGTGTACATTAAATAGCAAACACTGCAATAAAGTTGTGTGCATTGTTAGCGTTGCTAAGAAAGGCGCAGTATTGTTTTCTCGTATTTAAAGTCCCCCTGTAGTCAATAAGTTTATCCCTTAAAACTCATCTTTGATCGCCAAAATGAAATATTTAAATGTTTTTTCCTGTGAAAAAAGTCTTCATGCCTTAAAATAGCTTGAAAGTAACTCTACAATCTTGCTTCATTTAGTATATGCCGATCTATGAATATGCTAATTAGCCCCGCCTCCACTCACTCACACCAGCTCAGAGATCCACTCGGTCAACTTA
>JAOTNS010003939.1:447500-450000 GCA_028476615.1 Culter alburnus | reverse complement strand
CAAATTATTAATGATTAAACATCTACCTCTAAAAGATAACTTTGGGAGGATCCATCTCCACTTCTGTAGTTTCCCTACAATTTTGTCAACTAACCCTTCCCAATTCTTTTTCATATAGGTATCAACCTAAATACACCCCAAGAACTTTAAAACCATTTTTAATCCACTCACATTGTTGTGGAAGTTGGGGAGGATCCATATTCTTCCACTCACCTAACAGAAGGGATGTACACTTATCCCAATTAATTCTAGCAGATGTAGCTTTTTGAAAGATTTTCAAACTCAAAGCAGCCATATCATCAATGTTCCTTATAAAAACAGTGATATCATCGGCATAAGCTGTGAGTTTTACAGGTGGGATTTCTGGAAAACCAGGAATACAAAAACCATACAGTCGTTTCCTCAAATATGACAACAAAGGCTCAATAGAAATTGAATATAAAAGTCCAGAAAGAGGACATCCTTGTCGTATACCCCTTGTTACTGCAAAAGGTCTAGTTAAACAACCATTAATCTTAAGCATACTGAAAATTTCACTGTAAAGCAGTTTAATGCAGGAGACAAATTGTGGTCCAAAGCCAAAGGCCTTCAGTGTCTTAAGTAAATAAAAATGATCCACTCTGTCAAAAGCTTTTTCTTGATCTAAAGACAAGAGTCCAATATCAATTTGATGTTTTTTTGCAACTGCAATAATGTCTCTTACAAAAATAAGTTGTCGAAAATTGTCCTTTTAGGGATACAATATGACTGATCTTCATGAATTATGGTTCCCATACAAACCTATTAGTTATAGCTTTGACAGTATTTTAAAATCAGTACACAGCAATGACACAGGACGCCAATTCTTCAAGAGTCCAAGATCTCCTTTTGGGATTAATGTCAACACTGCTCTTCGACAAAACACCTTGGTTAAAGGACTCCAAAAAAACATCATACAGATCATATCCAATCACATTCCAAAAGCTTTTAAAAAACAGCAGATAGGCCATCCACACCCGACGATTTTCCACTGTTCAGCCCTTGCACAGCACTTGAAAGTTCAGAAAAAGTCAAGAATTCCTCCAATTCCATCTTTTCTTCTTCAGACAACTGTGGAAGATCTAGAAGAATTTCTTCAACTGCTGCTTCATCACAAAGTTTGACTGATAAAGTTTCTCATAAAAAGAAATAGCAGAACCTATGATCTCACGTTGATTGGTTATTTCATTACCATTAGGAAGTTTCAATCTGTGGAAAAATTTCTGCTCTTTTGACTTTTTCTCCAATCCGAAAAAAAAAAGAAGTTGGAGCATCCATTTCATTGCACTTCACATATCTTGATCTGACAAGTGTCTCCTTCTCCTGTTCCTCCAATAAGTCCTTCAAAAACCTTTATTCTGCTTAATGATATCACCTCCCCTGATTATGAAGGCTTTGTTGAAGAATTTCTTGCTCTATCATCTTCATCTTAACTTTCAAGTTCTCAGTATTATTTGCAGTGTATTGTTGACAAAAAGTTTTTATCTGCACTTTTCCCAGATCCCACCATTGACTTAGAGAGAATAACTACTTCTCTCTTCTCTCCAAGATTTCCAGAAAATACCAAAGGAGTGCATAAAGATATGGTCTTGAAGTAATGTATTGTTAAAGTGCCAATGTGACTTATAGGATTTAGGTGACAAGACAGACATAGACATAGAAATATAATGATGATCTGACATAGATGTAGGAGATATACGATTACTAAAAAATCTTCCTTTGTTACATTCCTCAGTATAGAAACGATCAATCTTGCAGCAGAAACATGATTTGAGTTAATTTTCAACCAAGTATACTGTTTAACATTAGGATAAGCATCCCTCCATAAATCTATGAGATTATGTCTATTAATTAAAGATTTTAATGCATCTACTGAACCAAAATGAGGTTCTTCATGGTTTCCTATCTAATTTATGATCTGCAGTACAATTAAAATCACCACCTATAACAACAATCTTATCATCTGAACACTTCAACATTTCTTCAGAAAGTTTTTTAAAAAAATCACCACGCTCACTTCCTATATTAGGAGCATAGATATTATAAAAAGCAAAACTATTATTACCTATTATTATATCAACTCGAAGAAGGCGTCCAGGTATTAACTGGATTATCTTTAACACGTTTTGAAAATAAAAACGCAACACCAGCACTCAGATTCGTACCATGACTAAGACTAATACTGCCCTCCCATTCATTTATCCAATCGGTCTCATTACAGGCATCAGTATGAGTCTCTTGCAACAAAATTACATCTGCTTTTTTAAGTTGTAAATACTTAATAAAGTCGATCTCTTTCGTACATCTCTACATCCATTTACATTTAAGGATCCATGTTAAAGGATACCATCAGGATGAGAAGAAAAAGAAAAAAAGAGGAATTGAATATATCGATATAGATGTAATTTCCAACACATAATACCTCTTTAAGGACTTTTCTTTACTCTTTTTCTAACAGCACTTACAAACTTTTTTAAACGAT
>JAOTNS010003939.1:315000-442500 GCA_028476615.1 Culter alburnus | reverse complement strand
ACTGGCAAAGACCACAAAACTTTCAATACTTCAGCTTATTAGTGGTACTAAAAACTTGCATAAACTCCAGTATTTTCATCTTGCTTTCCAGTCCAAATATCTACATATTATTAAATCAAGACATCTACTTGAGAAGCAAAATGACAAAAATCCTAAATCTTGTTGTCTGAAATTAAATGAAGAAAAAAATAAAATCTGCCAATTGGGTAAGAAAATGTAACTTGATCCAAAAGAAAAACAAGCTTATTTGATCCAATTGGAAGCATAAAGTAACATATTTTTTGAATTTTTTCACAAAAAAACACTTAAAATCTGTGCATTCAAGTACTTTTGTAGAGTATGTTACAGGTCTAAGTCGATAAAACACTGACAAACACCAATGCAAAACTTTTTAAACTTCACAGTTTATTAGTGGTACGGCTGGGCGATATGGTCAAAAATATTACCACAATATTAATTTACCATTAATGGGGAAGGAAATGCTTTCCATATATTTGTTAGACCTTGAGAATGAATGTAAACTTGTTTGTTCACAATTAAATTCCACAGAGTAGCTTCCTTTTAATTTAGGGCCACATGAAATACATTTTATTTTTCCCTAAATTCTGTGTTTTCCATTTTATTTTTGGAAATTCTGTGTTGTATGATTTAATACAAATGTATATAAACTTTAACAATTTAATCAAGCTTTAAAAATGTAGTAATCAAAAGGAAAATATAACAATTAATTTACAACAAAACATCACATTTTTATTTTTTGTTTGCACAACAAACAAAAAATAAAATATCTTGGCTGTATGATATTCCTTAGAAATAATATTATTATTACTTTGAGAAGTACATTTTAGTATAGACTACAGTAGCGATATATTTCTGTCATAAATTATTCAAGTTAAACCAAACTTTTATTTTGACGGTTTGTTGTGAAGTGGGTATTTGACGGTAGTTTTCGTAAAATGAAATGTTGAAAAGCTTGAGAAGTGACTCTGGAGATGAAGTTCATGTGTTCATGTCCTCATATATCGAGACGGCAGACGCTGAAACACTGTGAGCGTGCTCTTAGATCAATCCATATTGAGTAAAAAAAGCTTATCATCGATATCGATGTAAATTTGACTGTGATCTCGATATGATAGTACTAAAAACTTTCATAAACTCTAGTGTTTCTTGTTTTCCAGGCCAATATCTATATTCTTAAAATCAAGATACATTTACTTGAGAAGCAAAATGACTAGAGATGAATAAACTTTAAATCTCGTTTTCTGAGAATTGAGTTTATACTTAAAAAAAAAAAAATCTGCCAATTGTTTAAGAGAAATCAACTTAATCCAAAATAAGAACAAGCTTATTTGATTTCATTAGAAATGTTTTTCTTGTTTTAAGCATTAAGTAACTTATTTTTATAATTTTTTCAGACAACAAGACTTCTTATCTGTGTGTGTATTTTACAGGTCTAAGTCATAAAGCGCTGACAAACACCAAAACTTCACTTCTGAAGCTTCTTCACATTTTATAAATGGTACAAAAACTTACATAAAGTCCAGTTTTGTCAAAGACTTTTTGGCTTTTATAAAACCAGGCACTAAAAGCAGACATGAACGTCGGTGTCAGGGTGAACCGCGCCGTGCCGAATCAAAGATCAGGAACCTGCTTTCAATGCTTTCCATACATTCTGTCAGGTAAATGGAGTGGACCGGGCCAGCGGGCGTTTGACATTTCTTTGACATTTCTTTTTCATGCATTTCTGCTTTATTGAGGGGAAGAAAAACAGACCATTTTTCCTTTTTACAAACATGAATTTAAGAAACCCCTAATGGAAACTGGTGAAAGGAAACCACAGTTCACAAACACTGTCCGTCCTGCTGGAAAAAAGCATGAAACTGCAATATCACACTGCGTTAGTGTTGTTGTCACAATGGACAAGATATTCCAGTCGAGTCAAATAACACGGCAGCTTTTAGATTAAAAACCCAGCGAACACGCCGCAGCTTTGACAGTTGTGACGACGACGAATGCTTCGAAAGAAACTAGAACGTGTTCCTCACAATCCCACCTGCACTTTCAGCACTGGGGGATTAATCACAGCTGATCAATAACATCATTTCTAGCACTTCAACTAAAACTTTACAGCCACTGTTAAAGTGGGACAGGAGGAAGTACTTAAAGGGTTAGTTCACCCAAAAATTAAAATTCTGTCATTAATTACTCACCCATATGCCGTTCCACACCCGTAAGACCTTCTTTCATCTTCACAACACAAATTAAGATATTTTTGTTGAAATCCGATGGCTCCGTGAGGCCTGCATAGCTGAAATCACGTGACTTTGGCGCTCCGAACCACTGATTCGACACACTGATTCATAACGCTCTGATGCTTCATGAAGCAGTGTATTGAAATCGGCCATCACTAAATAAGTCGTTATTTTGTTTTTTTGGCGCACCAAAAATATTCTCGTCGCTTTATAATATTAATATTGAACCACTGTACTCACATGAACTGATTTAAATATGTTTTTAGTACATTAATGGATCTTGAGAGAGGAAATGTCATTGCTTCCTATGCAGGCCTCACTGAGCCATCGGATTTCAACAATGGATATTTTTTCATCCATGTTTTTTACAAGATGTAATATAAGTCTCTGGTGTCCCCAGAATGTGTCTGTGAAGTTTCAGCTCAATATACCCCACAGATCATTTATTATAGCTTGTCAAATTTGCCTCTATTTGGGTGTGAGCAAAAACACGCCGTTTTTGTGTGTGTCCCTTTAAATGCAAAATGAGCTCCGCTTTCCAGAAGAGGGCGGAGCTTTAACAGCTCAACAACAACAAAGCTGGAGAATCTCACGCAGCCAAAATGAGGATTGTCAGTAACGGTGTTCAGCCTTACATTGTTCAAACCGGAGTCGACACTGATGGAGAGACTCAGGAAGAAGTTACAACTTTTAGAATGAAACTGGACGTTTCTGAATGGTTAGAGGATAAATTTATGTAGTTGCTGAGGAGTTGATTCAACTCATCGACTAGCATGTGCCGTTTCGTTTTGTGCAAATCCAGCATTTAATTGACCCTCGTTTGTGAAGCAGTCCAGCATAAAAATCGCCCAGCCCTAATCATCATGGTTAAAAAAAACACTGTACCACAAAAACTTGACAACAAAAGCAGCGGGTGGCTATAATCAGAAATCTGTCCCAGCGTAATCTGACAATGGCAGCGTGGCCTCACATGACACCCCTTTAGGGAGCAGACCCGTGTCACAGCGTTATCCTGCCGTCACAGTCCCTGTTTGACCAGACGTGTAGAGTAAACACTTCACAAGTCGAAAACATGGTACAAGAACAGCTTATTACCCTCCTCCACATCCTATTACACCAATAACAGGTCCTGCTCGCCGCACTGTCCTTTACAGAGGTTACCGATCCAACTCAAATGCATCCAGGGGACAAGAAAATGGATGTGTTATGATAATCACAGCATTTTTCATGGAAATGGAATTGACATATAGAGGATAAACCACGCTGTTCCATTATGAATGGTGCTATTATGAATAAATAATGTAGATCTCAAACAGCACAATGCATCTTGGGCCAACAAATCTAGTTTGCAAAGACACACCTGCCAGAAAATAATGCAGAACATATTAATATTTCTATTCACATGTATTTGTAAGGTTTTCCTCCCAAACTGACTTTGCATACAAACTGTAATTATTTCCAAAAAAAAAAAAAAAAACATTACGAGCAACACAAAATATGAAATATGAACTAAAAATGTTCCTTAGACTTACCCAAACACCTTACAGAACAACTGTCTCACTCGAACGATGATTAACAATTTTACCAAAATTTCATTGGTTGGCATATTTGAATAATCATAAATGACTGAATTAGTCTATAAATATCTATATCTACAGATATCAGATAAGGAAATTACAGGTTCTAGCTGGTTTTCTGACTAAAACCAAACTTGTTGAGAGCGATAAAAGCATATTTTTTGTAGAAACACTAGAATTTAAAAACATTACTAAGATTAATAACTGCTGCAGAAGTATTGTTCATTGTTAATTCATGTTAACGAACATAGTTAACTAATGTTATCAAATGAATCCTTATTGTAAAGTATTATTTTTTTGTGTTTTTATGTACAAGTAGCAGGGTTATTATCGTTCACTAAAACCAAAACTATTAAAAACATCTGTTAATTGAAATAAAGCTGAAATAAAATACAAAATATTAGTTGAAAAACTTAAACTAAACGAAAATTCGAAATGCTGCCTTGCGAATTAACTGAAAAGTTTAAGTTGACTCACTAAAATGATTAACTGGAAACTAAAACTAAAACTGAAATATAAAAATATAAATTAAACTGTTTACAGTTTTTCCCTGAGATTTTGTTTTTCATAGTGCGATTTTTGATGAATTGTGTTGAATCCATTCAAAACTCGTTCTCAGAATTTGAACTTTCGCCAACATTTCAACATGTTTTGATGAACTATAACACCCAAAAAGTAAGTAAGGATGCACTGATATGAAAAGTTTGGCCGATACCGATAATTCTTTATATTTGAAAGCTGATAACCGATATATTGGCCATATTATAAATCCAATTTTTAATATCATTTTTGAGAATGCAAAAACAAAAGTCTCCCCATTAACAGCCATGTCCCAAACACTTCAACATAAATCAAATTTGTACACTACAGTAACCTAAAAATAAATTAAAGAGTTTACAGTTTTACCTGACATTTTGTTTTTCATAGTGTGATTTTTGATGTCTTGAATCCAATTAGGTTCAAAAATAATTCTCAGAATTTGAACTTTCGCCAACATTTCAACATGTTTTGATGTACTATAATACAAAAAAAGTAAGGATGCACCTTTAAGAAAATTTTGGCCGATACCGATAACCGATAATTCTTTATATTTGAAAGCCATTAACTGATATATTGGCTGATAAATCTAAATCCAACTTTTTAAAAATTATTTTTGAGAATAAGAAATCAAAGTCTCCCCATTAAAGCCTAACCCAAGTACTTCGACATGAATCAAATATATACACTACAGTAACCTAAAATATAAATAAATTAAACAGTTTACAGTATTTACCTGACATTTTGTTTTTCATAGTGTGATTTTTGATGTCTTAAATCCAATTAGGTTCAAAATTCATTCTCAGAAATTTAACTTTTGCCAACATTTCAACATGTTTTGATGTACTATAATACCCAAAAAGTAGGGATGCACCGATATGAAAAGTTTGGCAGATACCGATAACCGATAATTCTGTATATTTGAAAGCAGATAACCGATATATTGGCCGATAAATCTAAATCCAAACTTATTTTGAGAGCCTGATTACAAAAACAAAAGTCTCACTATTAAAAACCATGTCCCAAACACTTCAACATAATTCAAATATATACAGTACAGTAGTCTAGTTTGAACCAGTGTAAGTTTTAAAATTAATTTAACACTCCTATGGTCAACTTTCCTTATCAAATAAAATCTATTGCCATACAAATAAATAAAATAATGCCTAAATAATGCAAAAAAAGTAATTGGACAACATTACTTGCACACAAAGAATCAAAATACACGTGCCATGGATGAATAAATTAGAATAACCTCCACACAGCCAAACCAACAACATTAAAAATGAACATATCAGCCGATACCGATATGGTGGCCGATATATCGTGCATCCTTACTAAAAAAAGTCTTAAAACCAACTTAATGTGGTTTACTGATCTTAGCTGGCATCCACTAGTCAGGGTGGTCTGGTTTGATGGTTTAAGCAGGTAAACTATTCATAACATAAACAACCGTACATTGAACTTCCTACAAGATCATCAAACAACAGGAAGTAGCCAAGCCCTGGTGTCCTAACCCTTCGACAGTAGCCGTCAGCATGGCCATCCATAACAGGAAAGTTTTAATTGTTTCTTTGTGTTGCTCGTGTGCGTCTGACACTGCAGAAAAGCCCAGTGAGAAACGCTCACAGGTGACGAGGGGAAATCGATAGCCCTTCACTGCCACACCGTCGCTCCAATACACGCTATTAATTTCCGGCATGCCGTGTATCTGTCAGGTCATGAGCCGAGATGCGGGAATTTCTTTCTGATGAGACACTTTTTGCCTTGTGTACGTTCTCTTTCCATTCTGTGTTCTGCTGACTGCTTGTTTTAGGGGATGGGGAAAAAAAGACATTTTGTCTTTCATTTGCTGCCTTTAATCATTTATAGTTTGTATAATTTGTGCCAGACAGACAGAATGAAACCACTATAAGTTGCTTAATAGTTTGATAAGCATTTATGCTACTTTTGTCATTTTTTTAAAGTAATTATACCACAGTTTAACCCGTGTAAACTCAAAACAAATGGTGCTGGATTTCCTTTTTGAAACAATTTTCAATCAAGTAAAAAAAATATAATTATGAAATATTATTTTCTCCAACTATCGTTTTTTTAAAAATAAATAAAAAAAATTGTGGGTACAATTTATAGCTAATTTGATTCAATACAATTCACCAAAAATCACACTGAAAAAAAAATATCAGTTCATTTTTCTCACACATTAATATTTCTCTGCACTGTGAATTAACATGAAGAAACAATTATTTTTTACTAACATAAAGATTAATAAATGCTTTAAGAAATATATTGTTCATTGTTAGTTCATGTTAGTTAATAAATGAACTAATGTGACCTTACTGTAAAATGCCAAAAATTAAACATGAGGACATATTTGAGAATAGCTGTGTCAAACAAAACAACATGGCGCTCGCAACGCCAAGATCTTGGTTTCAGATTTTTAGCTAAACTAACATGTACACCTTCAACACAGTGTACGTTTCTTTGGACATTTAGCGTTTGCCAAATACATAAATGTAAATGCCTTCAGAAGGTAGTAGAGACATAAAATACATCAAAAACTGTTTTATTTTAGCTCTGTGCAGCTGCCTTTAACCATGATATATTCGGGTCAAATTGACCCGCAAACAATAATACTGATATTAATTCCATTAGCACATTCAACAACAAATTAGATTGACTAACAAATTAGAGGGTACTTCCTCCGAATGACAGCAAATAGTGATGGTTGATGGAGAGAGTTTTGCTGAGGAAAAAACTTAGTGGTTTTCATTTGATTTCAGGAACAAAAAAACTGACGGGGATCAAGCATGACAGAGTGACGGAGGCTCATCAGACAGTCGAAAGGAACCCAAGCATGAAGATGAACCCAGTAGAGCGTCAAGCGGCACATACATGGGATGTGAGGATGTGTGATATGATGATCTCGAGAGAAAAAGGTCAATGTTTACACCGCAAACGGATGGATTTGAAGACAGCCTCGCAAAGGAGACAAAGGCTAGCATTCTGAACAGTATATTCTGACTAAACACATCAATACACATTTCAAACAGTAGAATGCTATATTATTGTCAAATATAGCAGATCTAATGCATGAATTGATTAGCAAGTTGGGCGTTAAACTTGTCCACACAGACTGTTGGTATCGTCCTGACCTTAACATGACCAAAAGACAAAGTTAAAGTGATTTAAAGTCAAAAACCAGTGAAGAAAGAGCAACCAGGTGCAAAAAGGACACACAAAATACAATGAATGAGTCTCAAAATGTAGGAACAACTTAAAGGTGCTCTAAGTGATGTCACGCGTTTTTAGGCCAAAACATTTTTTGTCACATACAGCAAACATCTCCTCACTATCCGCTAGCTGCCTGTCCCCTGAACACACTGTAAAAAAACGCGGTCTCTGTAGTCGCCACAAGCTCCGAAAACGGCAATAAAAACAAACTGGTGCAGTCTGGACCACAAAACATAATAAACACATGCTCCAGCCAATAACCAACAAGAATGATTTTAAATGCGCGTTCATGACTGTTTCAGGAAGCACGGAGGGGAGGAGGAGGAGGAGGGAGGGTCTAGCTAGCCTCTGTTTTGTTTGACAACACTTCGAACGTCAACAGGAAGTTACTCCGCCCAGGATCGCTTAGAGAACCTTTAAACTATACCAAGGTTAATACAGTCAATTAAGATTAAAACGGAAACTCAAATCATAAAAAAGTGAAGTTCTCCTGTGCATATAAATATGGAATAATCCAAGCAATTATTAGTGAATGAGACCCAATATTTTGAGACTATTACCCCCCCCCCCCCCCCAAAAAAAACATACATATACAATTTACATAATTTTAACATAAACAAACGAATAAACTTAAGCAGATTTCTGTAATAGTACAAATAGACTGAATATGAATAACTGAACAAGATAAGTTTAGAGATAAAGATAAAGATAAAGATAGTTTAGACAAACTTTAGACAAACTTAAGTTTAGACAAACTTTAAGTTGGCTTGAAAAAGCCTAGCCAGAAAGTTTGTAGTGGACGGACGGACAGACAGACAGACGGACAGATAGACAGATAGATAGATAGAGTAAGGGTACTCCAGGTGGTTGCTAGGGTGTTGTTATGTGGTTGCTAGGGTACTCTGAGTGGTTGCAAGGGTTTTATATGGTTGCTGGGGTTTTGCTATGTGGTTGCTAAGGTACTTGGGGTGGTTGCTAGGGTGTTGCTATGTGGTTGCTAAGGTATTTTGGATGGTCTGCTTTCCAGAAGCGCTATATATATATATATATATATATAATAAACAGCTCGCACTTTGGTTGCTCAACAACAACAAAGCTAGAGAATCTCACGCAGCGAAAATGAGGATTGTCAGTAACGGTGTTCAGCCTTACATTGTTCAAACCGGAGTCGACACTGATGGAGAGACTCAGGAAGAAGTTACAACTTTTAGAATGAAACTGGACGTTTCTGAATGGTTAGTGGATAAATTTGTGTAGTTGCTGTGGAGTTGATTCAACTCATCCACTAGCATGTGCCGTCATGTTTTTTTGTGCAAATCCAACGTTGAATTGACCCTCGTTTGTGAAGCAGTCCGGCGTAAAATGACGGCATGTCAACAACACTCTACTACAACAACTCTTCCTCTTCTCTAAAGCAGCCTAAAATGACCCCGCCCCCTTTGTTGCCTGTTCTCGGGGACAGGGTTTATGTAAATCTCGTTGTAGCCGTTTGTTGTAGTCCTTAATCAGAGATTTCTTTAAAAGACAATACCTCCCTTTACATTGAACTTTGAGCATCTTAACTTTGCAGATGTTGTTTATGCTCAAACAGCAACATTACACACTAACTAAAGTTAAAAAAGTCAAATCATAATTAACCATCATCCCTTTAAGAAACACTTTTCTATATAGAAACTTTTCTTCTAAGAGTGTAGTACAAAACCAAAAAAAAATATGGTAATCCAAAACTTTTGTAAGACATTTTGTGACATACGTTTACAGATCTACGATAGAAAAGGCAAAAACGATTCATTTAGATTGGAAATGCATGCCTGCTCAGAAGAAAGCTAAAGTGAAGGACGGCGGTATAAATAAACTAGGGGAAGAGGCATCTTTCTGTGTAGTTATCAATCACTGCTGTGTGCTCACTGAGTCCAGTCCGCGCGATGACTCACTGCTGTAGCGAGAGCAGCGGTGTCCATATCCTAGCAGTCACGGGTCAAACCACACACTCTCACTCTCGCACACACCCGGTGTTGTGGTTATTCACGCACACGCTCGGCTGAGCTCTCCAGATAGCAGGAAATGAGGCAGTCAATAGAACGAGGCCCAGGCTGTCGATAGGGGCTCTGTGCTTTCGAATTTGTGCCCCGCTAAAGAGTCCAGGGCTAATGCGTGTGCCAGCACTAACAGAGGAGTGATGTGACCTCTACCTGCCACTGAGAAAATAGTGACTGCAATGGAAACCTATTATATTTGTGGCTTTAACTGCACCTGCTCACACTAGACTTCAAGCATGCAAAATTATTTTGAACAACAGGATATTGCCACACTCTAGCGCTTTTCTTAAAATATATATAAATATATATACAGGCATAACTTTATGACCACCTTCCTAATATTGTGTTGGTCCAGTTTTTGCTGCCAAAACAGCCCTGACCCATCAAGGCATGGACTCCTCTAGACTCCTGAAGGAGTGCTGTGGTATCTGCACCAAGATGTTAGCAGCAGATCCTTTAAGTCCTGTAAGTTGTGAGGTGGAGCCTCCATGGATCGGACTTGTTTGTTCAGCACATCCCACAGATGCTCGATTGGATTGAGATCTGGGGTATTTGGAGGCCAAGTCAACACCTCAAACTTGTTGTTCTGCTCCTCAAACCATTCCTGAACCATTTGTGCTTTGTTTGTGGCAGGAGCATTATCCTGCTGAAAGAGCCACAGCCACCAGGGAATACCGTTTCCATGAAAGGGTGTACATGGTCTGCAACAATGCTTAGGTAGGTGGTACGTGTCAAAGTAACATCCACATGGATGGCAGGACCCAAGGTTTCCCCAGAACATTGCCCAAAACATCACACTGGTCCAGTTCTGATGCTCACGTGTCCACTGTTTGGCTCTTTCGTGGTGGACAGGGGTCAGCATGGGCACCCTGACTGATCTGCGGCTATGCAGCTCCATACGCAACAAACTGATGCACTGTGTACTCTGACACCTTTCTATCAGAACCAGCATTAACTTCTTGAGCAATTTGAGCTACAGTAGCTCGTTTGTTGGATCGAACCACACGGGCCAGCCTTCGCTCCCCCGTGCATCAATGAGCCTCGGCCGCCCATGACCCTGTCGCCGGTTCACCACTGTTCCTTCCTTGGAGCACTTTTGATAGATACTGACCACTGCAGACCAGGAACACCCCACAAGAGCTGCAGTTTTGGAGATGCTCTGATCCAGTCGTCTAGCCATCACAATTTGGCCCTTGACAAACTCACTCAAATCCTTACGCTTGCCCATTTTTCCTGCTTCTAACACAGGGGTGTCCAACCCTGCTCCTGGAGAGCTACCATCCTGCAGACTTCAGTTCTTACTCTAAATCCATAGTCGGGGACACCCTTAATATATATATATAACAAATGAATTCCTTTTTAATGATGCTTTAATGTGAATGTCCAAACAGCTACAAACAACACAGTCACATGGAAGCCATTGCTTTTCTTAGCGCTGAGAGGCTTGAACCAATCACATTCATTGGTTGTTGCTGGGTGGTTAATTGATTTTTCTGTTGTGTCGCTTTTTACTGTCAAATAGATAGAATTTGCATATTCGTATTATATGCGCTTTCTTGTTTTATAATGAAACAATAAAATGTATTTGAAAAAAATACTTTCTTAACTTGTATGAAGTTACTTCCAAATGTTTCTCGATCACGATAATGCTGTATAGGCCAACTATATAATATTATAATATAATACCACTAAATATAGGCCTCTCTCTCTCTCTCTGTCCATAGGCTATGTTATAAATATTATGTAAAGGACATTAGGCTTTTTGTAGATAAGCATTATGTAGGTATGCATTGACATCTAAAATGATGCAACAGTGCATCATGCATAAGTGGGAAACTACACTTTTTTTTCTGGATTCCGGCTCAAAACTTTTGTTTATAGCTGAATCATTTTTCCAGAGACAGGTTCGCCCTTGCAAGGACAGTCCTGACTTCGGGGGAAACTTTAAAAAGCTAATTATCTGCAAACTCCATGACGAATTGCTCAGATAACCTTATCCCTGGTGTGGGAAAAAAAGAAAAATAAGGCCATCAGCAGTTCTTAAAAAGGGCTGCAGCTTCCTTTTTGGACGAGGAAGCCCAGTGCACGCCAGGGCGGGAACGGAGGAAAGCGCAAACCATCCGTAATGTTTTGTGTCAACCTGGCAATTAGGAGAAATAATGTGCCTAACCAATGTCATCATCACCTGTGCTTTTGAGAGCAGGGAACATGACTAAATGGACTATGGTTAAAGGAGGGCCGGAGGCCAGGTGCTCGGCTGCAGGAACCTGTAATTTGGGCATTATCCTCATGAATATCATTCTTTTTATAGCGCCGGATTTCACAACGGCGGTAAGCTTCCCGTCAGGGCCACATCCTAGTGAAAAGAGTGAAATCCGACAACTATCATATCCCACAGACATGGGAGCAAACAAAAAGCAATCTCTTTCATTCTGCCTCACGTCGCGATGTAATGGATTTTCAATCACGTTACGAACTGTATATTAAAAAAAAAACATTACTGGCATAATCAGCGGTGTGTTGCTATAAGACTGACAGGAAATAGTGCATAAGCAAGCAAACATCTCAAAAAATGCTTGATATTGAATAATCATCTGCGCTCGCACGCAGAGGGAAAATGATTTAGATTCGTTTTATTGACCGAAAGACTGTTAACCGAACAAATTAAGGGCGGGAAAGAGCGCGCCGTGCCTCCCGGCTGCGGGGACTTCAATTACATCTGAGTGCGTGTTTGCAGAACTGTCTGCTGGATTTTCCCTCTTTCCTTCTGAGTTTCCACAAATCAATTTGTCATATGCAGGAACATGTATGAGAAGCAATTTATTTTACACTTGCGTGAATTAGACGTTCCCCATTCCGCCTGTTGACATTTGAGTTCTGGGAGTTAACAATATTCACGGCCTCCACGTGGCGGCGAGCGGGTAAAGGTCAATTAATTATCACAAAATAAATTTGAATATGAAACAGGTAAAGCTCTCGATTCATAATCTCTCCTGGTTGTTTACATGAAGCGAATTGGTTGGGTATTGTGCTCCTAACATCTAGAGTTCGGAGATTGATTTTATCCATAGCGCGCAACGGCTGCACTGCTCGATCCCTCGGGTTTATTTACATTAAAGGATTAGTTCACTTTCAAATTAAAAATTGTGCTATTATAAAGCTCGGATGCGTAAGGATATTTATTAAAATATCTCAGATTGTGTTCATCAGAGAAGAAAGTCATATACACCTAAGATGGCTTGAGGGCGAGTAAATCTTGGGGTAAATTTCATTTGAAAGTGAACTAATCCTTTAACTTTATTTCAGCTACTAATGAGACATGGACATATGAATAATCAAAAGGGTGACTGAGGTGAGCAGCTAGCTATTCAATCAGTATCTCAGCTGCTGAGTTGAAATTGAATTTCCAGTGTAAAATGAGGTGTAGTGATGTGACTACGATTGTAATGTGAGCTCAATGTGTTTGCGGCTTGTCTAAGCACACACTATCCTACTGCAGAGCTTTATCACCTCTGATATGAGTGTGTGTGTGTGTGTGTGTGTTAGTGCTTAGTGGCACCCCTCCGTATTCTCTGAAATGAAATAGATGGCAATAAGCCGGGATTAGGTTAGAGTCAGGTTTAATTCCAGTTTCCGGAATAACATCCACCACGAATCCATGGAGGTGATTGCACAAAGCTGCCACACACAGACTAGAGGTTCGGCCACATCCTGAATGTGTGCGTTTGTGTTCTGCTCATCCATATAAACAGATGGACTCGACAGGACATTTAAAAGTACCATGGTATTACTCTGTTTTTTTGCAGATGTAAATAGCATGTTTTTGAACTTTTGAAGTACCTTTGAGTACCATCTAAATATAATATACCATGGTATATATGGTGTTTCAAGATAGTACCATGTTACATGTCTAAAATACCATGGCAATACTATGGTACAATGTCCAAATATGGTAATGTTTTTGATCACTTTTGGTAAGAGGGTGCATCCCCATTTAAAGTGATTGCTCACATAACCATCTCTTAAAATGACGTGCCATGCTTTTTTGTATGATACCATGCTCAAGGGGCTGAATGTAAGTATTTTCATGTATTAATCGTAATGTATTGCCAATGTGTGAACAGCTTGTAACGAAACTTAAAGGATTAGTTCACTAATTTACTCACCCCCATGTCATCCAAGATGTTCATGTCTTTCTCTTTCAGTCGAAAAGAAAATGAAGGTTTTGATGAAAACATTCCAGGATTATTCTCCATATAGTGGACTTCAATGGACTCCAAACGGATGAAGGTCAAAATTACAGTTTCAGTGCAGCTTCAAAGAGCTTTAAAATGATACCAGATGAGGAATAAGAGTCTCATCTAGAGAAACGATCGGTCATTTTTTTAAAAAAATAAAAAATAAAAATAAATAATAATAATTATATAACTTTTAAACAAATGCTCATCTTGAACTAGCTCTCTTCTTCTTCTCTTCTCTATTAGAATTCCGCAGTGTAGACACTGCTAAGTGTATTACTGCCCTCCACAGGTTAAAGTTTGAACTAATGTTATATACTTGCACTAGCATATTGTATATTACAATTTAATTCACACTTTGACCTGTGGAGGGCAGTAATACACTTAGCAGTGTCTACACTGCTGGAATTCTAATAGAGAAGAAGAAGAAGAGCGCTAATTCAAGATGAACATTTATGGTTAAAACGTATACAATTTTTAATTTTTTTTTAGAAGGTTTCTCTAGATAAGACCCTTATTTCTCGTCTGGGATTGCTGTAAACTGTAATTTTGACCTTCAACCGTTTGGGCTCCATTGAAATCCACTATAAGGAGAAAAATCCTGGAATGTTTTCATCAAAAACCTTAATTTCCTTTTGACTGAAGAAAGAAAGACATAAACATCTTGGATGACATGGGGGTGAGTAAATTATCAGGAAATTTTAATTTGAAAGTGAGCTAATCCTTTAAAAAACAAAACCCTCCCGACTTCCTAGGTTGTCTATGAAAGCCTATAAACTGATTTTTATTAGTGATGGGGAGTCGACTCCAAAAGAGTCGAGTCCTCCACTCTGAATAGCCCCAGAGTCAGGGTCGACTCGAGCACAGGAATCAACTCTCGGTGTCGACTCTGTTGCTGTGTCCGGAATCGCACACTTGTTTACTGATTCTCGAATCCATAGCCTACATAATGCATGGCAGTTAAGTGCATAATGTCTATGGTTAAGTGCACTAAGCAAGGAACGAAATGAAGCGAGGAATTCAGAACGAATCAAATCAGAGAGCTCAGAGCTGTCATAGAAACTTTGTCACATAGCCTTCATTTATGTAGCTTGCTTTTAGATAAGTCATAGTTTGTAACTATACCTCCGTGTCAGCTTAGTATTGATGGTAGCTTATATTATTACAATAAATATAGATTTGATTTTCCATAGTTAACCGTGTTCATTAAACCATAAATAATAAAAAAACTCACATCAACAATAAACACATCAATAAGTGTACATGTATGCATTTTTATGTATAACTCTCGTGTCCAAGCACTTTTAAGACAATGATCATGTGCGTTTAGCGCCATCCCCCGACCATTATAATGAGATGAATTCATTAAAGAATCCCTGCTTTCTCGTTTATTTAATTCTGACATAATATTCGACCACAGATGTTTTTCATGACTTTTCTCTCGGTAAAAATAGGTATCGGCAATTAGCATTGATAGGCTACTCATCAATCATCTCTAAATTGGACTAATTTGGACAGTCTCCCTAAACGTGTGTTGTTTAAATGAGGGGATTTTAAGGCTTTGCGTCGGGGAAAAATAAATTAAGTGTGTAAGGACTGCCATCTTGGCTTGTTTATGACGCTGTTTTGATGTACAGTGGGAGTGGGAGTCGGGAGTCGGAGTCGACTCCAAAAAACCTGGAATCGAACACCCCTAATTTTTATGTTAAGGACTCGGGACGTTTTTGCCGGGAAAATCAAAAAAATGTGACGGTTACGCGCGCTCCCGAGAGCCTCACTCCCATAACAAATGAAAAAAGGGATTCATTCAAACCATAGTCTCACATAGTCAGATATAGTCTCAAATATACTTAAGAATCAAACATCATAACAGTGTAATTTGAATTACCTCACCTGTCGACATGATGAATGATGGTGAATCGCAGAGCTGATGCAAATATATCCACATCGCTGTGATCAGATTCTTTCTTAACTGCTGTTTTCTCATAGCTGTCATTTTTGTTATGTTATTATTTTGTTATTGAGAGGATAGCGCGCAACACATATCTACATATTCATCTAAACGTCGCTCTCAGCATCGTGGACAGCATCGAGATGTTCATTAAGTTATCACGTTCAGCCTCTTGTACGTGCACGAGTGCAAGCATGAGCTGACTGCAGTTCACTTAAAGGCCACAGGTGTCGCTAATAAGGGTTTCTGAATTCTAAATCCTCTTTAATATTATGTTTTTTGGACATGTTATATTGTATAATCATGGTAAATACCATAAATATCCTGATACATGGGTAAGGTAATCACAAAAGAGGCAAAACTACATTTGAGTACTATGTAAATACCATGGTAAATTAATTGTAGCACCATAAAAACACGATACATTCTGAATACATGCAGCTTCATGCTCCTCAGAAACATTAAATAGGCATTTGATAAATAAGTATAAATAATATATTTTGTGCTGGTCAAGCGGCGTCTCTCTCTGGTAACTTTGGTTAAGCGCTACAGCTAAGTGAAGGAAGCACTTTTTGCCTTTGAAGATCTCCGGCTGGGAGGCAAATGCAGTTTTCAAGTTTAAAATCTTTAAACCTCTGATTCTTTTGATGTCAGACATGTTCTCGAGTTAACACAGATCTTGGCTGCCCTCTCGTGATAGGAGCACAATACAGTGAGACGTTTGGGTCCTGTCAGCAGCCGTCGGAGCGGGGGCCCTTTGGTGAGCAGGGGGCCGACAGATGGAAGATAATAGCATTTCCAAACTTTCCATTTAGAGGATTAAAATGCAGCAGTGGCCGCGACCCCCTTCACATTCAGACAGGAGGGACCGCTGAGGCCGGGAACATATGCCTGCTGCGGACAGCACAGCCAGAGGGGCCAACAACACGCGTCCTTCAGCCCAATGACCCCGCAATCTCTCTGGCACCGTTCCTTCCTTCCCTCTGTCCCTTGCTCTATCTCTGCAAGCTGTTCGCTTGTTAGCAGAGCTCCAGACCAGCCTCAAACTAATCATTCAGTTGTGCCTTCATCAGTGGTTTTCAACTGGTTTTGCTTCTGGGGCCAGATTTTACAATGGATATTTACAATGTTAAAATATGTTTGCTATTATAAACATGTATAAATATGTTATTTTCCATATCAGTATAATACACAGACACATATATAAATAAATAAATTTTAATTTTAGGACATGACTGCCAATGGCAGATGGGGAGTATTTGGGAAACCTGTTTGAAAACAGTTCAAAATTCTGTGCAACTCCTCATGGTGGTGTTATTTGTATACAAATGGCACACTTCAGGTTTAAAGGGGCAAAGTCCCTTTAAGACAAGTCATTTCACTCGGCGGCCATCTTTGAAACGCCTCTCGGCATCCTGGGCATTATGCAATCTCTTTGAATGGGGAAACATCAAATTCTCCAAAACTGTTCGCCAACCTTACGATTAAATTTCATATTTGAAATCACCAATGAAATCTAACAACAACCGGCTCATAAATTTAGTTTCTAAACGCTCGAATCATGACAAAAAAAATATTTTTCAGGCTGGATCAAGCTAATGCGCATGCGCAGACCTAAATGCGCGTCTCTTCTGAGGCGCGCGTCTGACTTTACCAGTCGGCGATTGGCTCTTATTTAGAAGGCGGGACTTATTCCGCCATATTGCGCGTTACACTTTCTCCCATTCAAAACAATACGAGTGACACGTCTTGTGTCATTCTATAGTCTTTGAAAGGGGTTATAAACTGCATTGTTATATGTTTCATGGGGTGCACTTATAATGTTAGTATGCTTTTTACATCAAAAATTGTCATAATTTAGAAATAAAAGGCAATTTTCCTGCCCTGATTTTAGCCCTCTTATTTGAACGCTCTGTTTTAAGGGGCGTGTCTGCTGTGAGACTTCAGTGTAAACGCCCACTGCTGTGATTGGCTGACATCTTTGCATATGAAATAGCTAAGTATTACTCTCTTGAAAACTTTCATCATGTTTTTTTCTATTACAGCTCTCAAGGTTGAAGGGTTAGTTCACCCAAAAATGAAAATAATGTCATTTATTACTCACCCTCATGTTGTTCCACACCCGTAAGACCTTCGTTCATCTTCAGAACACAAATTAAGATATTATTGATGAAATCCGACGGCCACGAGAATATTTTTGGTGCGCCAAAAAAATATCATGATTCGGATCGCGTGTCAAACCGGCAAACTGCTGAAATCACGTGACTTTGGCGCTCTGAACCGCTGTTTCGACACACTGATTCATTTTGTGCTGAATAAGTCGTTATTTAGTTTTTTTGGTGCACCAAAAATATTCTCATCGCTTTATAATATTAATATTGAACCACTGTACTCACATGAACTGATTTAAATATGTTTTTAGTACATTAATGGATCTTGAGAGAGGAAATGTCATTGCTGGCTATGCAGGCCTCACTGAGCCATCGGATTTCATCAAAAATATCTTAATTTGTGTTCTGAAGATGAACGAAGGTCTTACGGGTGTGGAACGCCATGAGGGTGAGTAATTAATGACATTATTTTCATTTTTGGGTGAACTAACCCTAATTGTGAAAAGTGATCATAGCATTATATTTAGATATATTTAGCCATCTTAATTGCTTGCTAGCTTTAGTAACCCAGCGTTAGAGTCTCTCTGTTACTTGCCACACTATTAAAACAGAGCGTTCAAATCAGAGGGCTTAGAGATGGGAATTTTGAAATACACTTTGTACAGAAGACGTTTTGACCATAAAATGTCTCTGGATTAGCATCTAGAGGTTGACAGCAGATGCTTGTCAACTAATTCCAATAATACACCATTATCATAATTAACCACTTCAGTTCTGAAGGATTTCCTGAACTGTTGTTGTGAATAAATTTAAATGAGGAGGTTTTTCGACACAACTGAAATGCCACTCTAACAGTTGATGTGCCCTGTAGGCTATTTCGATTCATTAAGACGTTTACGTACTGCTACAAACAGAATTACATTATGCTTGAAGATGTCTGTTCCTAAAGAGGGCAAGGATTCGCACTTCATTCTTATCGCATTATTGCTTAATGGAGAATTATGTCAGAGCGTCGTGGCTTTAATTATCTGCCCAGCAAGTCCATTTATAATGTAGTGAGACCAGAAACAGGCCATATCCGTCTGCCGACCGCAAAGCCGTAATGAATTTACAAGCCCCCTCGCAAAGCAGGGCTTAAAACACGATTAAGAGCGCTTGAAAATAAAGCAGAAGGATGCGGCTGGTGTTCGTTTCCTTTCAATTAACAAGGAATATAAAAAACAAACTTTAGTCAAAGGGGGTGAAAGTTGTGTGAAGTCTCAGTGTGATAACAGGAGAGGTGCGGAGCACAACTCCAGAGAAAACTATTTTGGGCAGAATATTTGATTAGACGTTAATTTGAGGGAAAAAAAGCACTGTCTACACTGTAAGTGAGTGAAGCTGCTAGCAAACTAACTGAAACATTCACTGTCACTGCATGTGCGAGACACAAAAATTATAATAAAATTGATTTCTTCCAATATAATCAACAAAGATGTCTACATTCTTAAGGCCTATTAACACCAAAGACTATATAACGCTAAAGATATGGTTCTAAAAATTACTCTAAATATAGAAGAATAGCGAGTCCGCACACAACTATAACGACACAGAGAATCAATATTGTTGGAATCGCTTTTTAGAACTGATGAACGATAAAAACATTGAAAGACAATCAGAATCCATCCTGCTTTAGAGCTCGAGCATTTAAAGCGGCAGACGACAAAACGAATAAACAGAACATTATCGTCCGCTCTGAGGACTCTAATCGTTATCGTTCTTGGTGTGAACGGGTATTATGTGTAGAAGTCGTTGCTTTGTTATGAGAAAGAATGTCAGGAAAAATTAATTTCATTGATGTCATTTGGAGTAACCAAATATAAAGGGACCATTTTGGATCAAGTCATGGGGTCAAGGTCATGTGACAGGATGTGACATCATTCAGACACCTGCAAAGGACCACATGGTCGTGAAGCAAAGTAACTAAATCTATTTTAACTATTTGAAAAATTCATGTTTTCACTTGATCATACGCATGTCCTGAAACATCAGGTCATTCGGTACAACCGCTATAAAACATGGAAAATGTTGTAATATTTTAAAAACTTGTACTAAATATAAAATGTTTGATTGACCTTTTGCTTCCTAGCTTGCAATCTAACTAAATAACCAGCTAGCTAGATATCAGCCTGTTAGCATTGTTCGAAAATATCGTCATTCGGTAAAAACGAAATTTTGGTTAAACAGAATGACGTTTTTGGTGTAACTTAAATATGTTAAATGCTTTATACTACTGCACTCATTCAGTAAGTGCTATACCATGCTATTGTTAAAGGGTTAGTTCACCCAAAAATGAAAATTCTGTCATTTATTACTCACCCTCATGTCGTTCCACACCCGTAAGACCTTCGTTAATCTTCAGAACACAAATTAAGATATTGATGAAATCTGATGGCTCAGTGAGGCCTCCATAGGGAGCAATGACATTTCCTCTCTCAAGATCCATTAATGTACTAAAAACATATTTAAATCAGTTCATGTGAGTACAGTGGTTCAATATTAATATTATAAAGCCACGAGAATATTTTTGGTGTGCCAAAAAAACAAAATAACGACTTATATAGTGATGGCCGATTTCAAAACACTGCTTCATGAAGCTTTGGAGAGTTATGAATCTTTTGTGTCGAATCAGCGGTTCAGAGCGCCAAAGTCACATGATTTCAGCAGTTTGGTGGTTGACACGCGATCTGAATCACAATTTTTTGGGCACCAAAAATATTCTCATCGCTTTATTTAATAGTGAACTGTACTCACATGAATGATTTAAATATGTTTTAGTTCCTTTATGGATCTTGAGAGAGGAAATGTCATTGGTTATGTAGGCCTCATCAGATTTCATCAAAAATATCTTAATTTGTGTTCTGAAGATGAACGAAGGTCTTACAGGCGTGGAACGGCATGAGGGTGAGTAATAAATGACATTATTTTCATTTTTGGGTGAACTAACCCTTTAACGTGTTAGCAAATTAGCAAGTTAGCATTTTCTGAATTAGCCTGTAGCTAAGTTTAGCCTACACTTATAAAGCTGTTTACATTGAGGCTACATGATCATTTTAAGTTGAATTAGAGTACTCAAACATTTCAAGTTAAGAATATAGTCTAATTAAAATGTGTGAGTACGAAATAAAAATAATCAACAAAACTATCTGCATTCCAAGTAGACCATGCACTACCGTTGTCAACAAAGCTTTACCACACACTGGGCAGAATATTAGTTTAGACGTTAATTTGAGGAGAACCGCTCACAGGACGCAAGCAGGCAGATGTCAAAGAAAGGCGAGAGGGCAGAGAGAGCTAATATTCCCGGAACAGAGTGAAAAATTTGTTCACACAGCAGCAAATACAATTTTGCAGCCCCCTCCAGCTGCACGGCACCAAACAGGAGAAATATGTTTACTTGTTTTAATTTCTTTTTCATGTAATGTTGACCCTGAGGGCTGCAAATATTTTCCCCTGCTCTCGCGCTCTCTACATGGTGATTAAATTCAATTTTATTCAAATGAAATCTCCCACTCCGCGCCGGCACACACACATAGTCCTCCACAGATAATTAAGGAGCGGAAGCGTTTTCTCGCCTTCCTCGCTCTTCTCTAATTACAATCCTTTGAGAAATACAGAAGGAAACGCAGCGAAACACGGAGGTTTCCTCGGAGGGGAACGCGCGCTGACAGACACGCGCCATAATAACTGCGCGCGTGATTACAGTTATGATTACACCATGACCCACAGATACTGGGATTAGATCATAAGGCATATTTATCTACATGTCAGACTGTCATTGAGGGTTATCGCTATATGTACGCAGAGACCTAGCAAAACTGAGGCCACGTCAAGAAAACCTCAGTGTTCATATCAGGCGCATTTATATCTAAATATAAGAGCAAAACCAGAGATCGTATTATTATAGGGAGATAAGAGGGTCTGGAGAAAGCGTAATGGCTAACTTAAAGGGTTAGTTCACCCAAAGAAATGAACCCGTAAAATCTTCGTTAATCTTCAGAACACAAATTAAGATATTTTTGATGAAATCCGATGGCTCTGTGAGGCCAAAAAAAAACCCACCAAAAAAACAAAATAATGACTGATAATGAATCAGCGTATCGAATCATGATTCGGATCGCGTGTCAAACCGCCAAACTGCTGAAATCACGTGACTTTGGCGCTCTGAACCGCTGATTCTACACACTGATTCATAACGCTCCGAAGCTTCCTGAAGCAGTGTTTTGAAATCGGCCATCACAATATAAGTCGTTATTTAGGTTTTTTTTGGCGCACCAAAAATATTCTCGTTGCTTTATAATATTAATATTGAACCACTGTACTCACATGAACTGATTTAAATATGTTTTTAGTACATTAATGGATCTTGAGAGAGGAAATGTCATTGCTGGCTATGGAGGCCTCACTGAGCCATCGGATTTCATCAAAAATATCTTAATTTGTGTTCTGAAGATGAACGAAGGTCTTACGGGTGTGGAACAACATGAGGGTGAGTAATTAATGACAGAATTTTCATTTTTGGGTGAACTAACCATTTAATTACGTGCGGCACCTCTCAGCCTACCATGTTGCCATTCAAAACTCCTCCCTGCGTACGTACCACCAGTTAGCATTGGCCATTATGCTTTTTTGGCTAAAGGTTGCAGGTTTGCCTTCCAGTTGCTTTGGCAAAACTAAATTAGATGAATGTTTACAAAGTCTTTCTCTATTTATACCTATATTTTGAAGGTCTCAATAGAAAAAAAAAAAAAACAACAACAGTGAATGCTAGCGCTGGTGAACCATGATTGCTATAGAGTACCTCAGGGATGACGTGAAACAAGTTAGCATTTTAGGACTTCCGGTTCCATCGCCCCGAAGTCAATGGGTAAATCGCCTGAAATAAGGTCTGTGGTTAACAAAGCCTCTAAATATTTTCACGTTTTGATCTATGACATAAAACACACCAGTTATAACCCGCTTGTGATTTTTTAAACCTTTATTGTGTCTTAAAAACGGCGGTTGCTAACAAGTTGCTAAAATGGACTACTTCCTTTGGCGGGGACTTTAGACGTCATCATGACAAACAGGACATTTGGACAGCATTTCTCATGAAAAAGTGGATAAGTATTCATACACAGCACAGATCATAATCAGCGAACAAGTTTTTAAATAAAGTATGAGGAAGTTTGGTGGTGGTGACGTTGATCCGCGACCATGGTGTGCTGTAGTCCGTTTAGTTAGCTTTTTATATCTGACCACTTTATTTAGGCTTCAAAATGTATTTATGTTGTTTTAACTTGTAAAGATTATCTTGATAGACAAAACATAACCCTTTGTTAAACACAGAGCTTATTTTTTGCGATTTTCAAAAAGTCTATGGGAAAAATGCATAGGCTTTCGATCGAGGGAACCCGTGCGCCGCTAACTTCCGGGTTGGCCTACAAAAACACGCGTCATCCCTGAGGTACCCTGTTGCTAGTCAGAGGTATGCTTTTAGGAGACATTCTCATTTGTCATCAGTTTTGGTTCATGTTCTTGGAAGACATTTTGTACATATGCTGAGAGTTTAACTTTCGATGGCCTCGAAGCTAATTCTAATAGACACTGAATAAAAAACACAAAACTTTCAAGGCTTTTCACAGGTTGAAGGCTAATTGAATCTGAAATTAGGTTTTAAGCAGCAGAATTAGAGCCGATCTGAGACCAGTTTCTCTGTCTATTAAAATAACTAGAGTCTAATAGCTAGATGTCTATGGACAGAGTTTTATTGTACAGAAAAGTTTCGGTCTCTGTTGGTTTGTACGGATAGAAGAAGGAATTAGCTGTTAGCTAAAAATTACTCAAAGACTTCTTTTAGGGTTTTGTGTTAGATACTGCAATTAGCTAAAAATAGCTTAAAGGATTAGTTCACTTTCAAATTAAAATTTCCTGATAATTTTCTCACCCCCATGTCATCCAAGATGTTCATGTCTTTCTTTCTTCAGTCGAAAAGAAGTTAAGGTTGAAAACATTCCAGGATTATTCTCCTTATAGTGGACTTCACTGGACTCCAAACGGTTGAAGGTCAAAATTACAGTTTCAGTGCAGCTTCAAAGAGCTTTAAATGATCCAGACGAGGAATAAGGGTCTTATCTAGAGAAACCATTGGTCATTTTTGAAAAAAATACAACTGTATATGAAGAGTTTGGTTCCAAAACGCAATAACTCCATTTTGATTATTTTGAGTAAAAAGGTGTTTTCTTTACCAAGAAAGTGGCAAGATGAAAACCCCTATTTTCTGTTTCAAACTTTCACATAGCATCTTTTGGATATAAAAACATTAAAAGTTCAAATCTACATTTTGATTTTAAAAAGTTTATTATAAAAACGTATTATTTTTTTCCCAAAATGCAATAAATCCATGACACTTTTTTTTTTCAAAATGCAATTAATCCATCAATATAAAAGTTATTTTTCAAATTGAAAATACACAACAAAGTAATTTGATTCACATATATGACAGAGTCTAAACTTTGCCAATATTTATCTTATATTCAGGCATTTTACTAAAAATACATTCAGCCGTCGCTCCCAAAATGGTCATCTTGTTAATGTTAAAAATGATGTCATTACCGATTATAGAGTATCTGGCGCCACCGCACGGTTAAATAAACACATTTGCCGAGTACATTGGTATTAAAAACGGCTTTTAAAAAAGCCTTTAATGTTTACAGTGCGT
Source organism: Culter alburnus (assembly GCA_028476615.1). Classification (NCBI taxonomy): domain Eukaryota; kingdom Metazoa; phylum Chordata; class Actinopteri; order Cypriniformes; family Xenocyprididae; genus Culter; species Culter alburnus. Next base: position 417,822 of record JAOTNS010003939.1, on the reverse strand, counting down.
GGAATGGTGCGCTGTGATTGGTTGAGAGCGGATATATCGCGTTCTGCAGAAAAAGGAGACTGGCGTTTGTCGCGTTTTGGAAAGAAATGGAGAAAACATGACAGAATAACACGACGGATATCGCATTTTGTGCAAAATGAATAAATGACTTTTCAATACCAACCAGATACAATACTGATTTTGGCGGAAACTCAATTTTTTGAAAATGGCGTTTATCGCGTTTTGGAACCAAACTCTTCATATGCTTTATAAACACAAATTATTGCCTTGCACATGCTTCCGCTTTCCGTATTCTCCAAACGGAGCGAACGTGGCGCCAGTTTCGTTTTTTCCGTAATAGGGAAGGTGTAGGACATACAGTGTGGGCGTTTTGGAGAATACGGAAAGCGGAAGCACGTGTAAGGCATTAATTTGTGTTTAAAAGCATATACAGTTGTATTTTTTTTCGAAAATGACCAATCGTTTCTGTAGATAAGACTCTTATTCCTCATCTGGTATAGTTTAAAGCTCTTTGAAGCTGCACTGAAACTGTCATTTTGACCTTCAACTGTTTGGTGTCCAGTGAAGTCCACTATAAGGAGAAAAATCCTCTAATGTTTTCATCAAAAACCTTCATTTCTTTTCGACTGAAGAAAGAAAGACATGAACATCTTGGATGACATGGGGGTGAGTAAATTATCAGGAAAACTTTATTTAAAAGTGAACTAACCCTTTAAGTTTACTGAGAGACTACTTTTTGTGTTAGATAGTGCAATTAGCTACAAAAAAATGAGCTGAAACATGATTTACTCGAAGATTTGTAGGGTTTTGTGTTAGATACTGCATTTAGCTAAGCAATTAGCTTAAACATTGTTTACTCAAATACTTCTTTTAGGTTAGTTACTGCAATTAACTTTATATATAAAGAGAACAAATGGCCTCATTTAGATGGCTAAGCAAATGTGTGTGGCTAACCATTTTAGAGACGCTAATAAATAGAGCCGAGCTCGCCGTATCAGATCCCTCATCCACTTCTGGACTAATGGAGCGTTTAGGAGCGTTTGGAGGAGAGGAGCGATTAGTTTGTCGTCCCTGACTGGACGAAGATGCTTCATTAGCATGCCAGTAACTCACAACGCTGTTTTTCATTAAACTTGGAGGACGACTTATATGTCTCTCTCTCGCTGCCTGTCACACACACACAAACTCTGTAGACAAGACATTTATATACAAACAGCGACTGAAAACCACACTCAAACTGTGAGTAACACTGCATACCATTCTTGCAGTATGTATAACCCTGTTTATTAATGAAATAACACGCCTTGAACTTTAAATTTACGTTCAATAAACTAAATGTTTAGCATAAGATAATGATTCACATACTATTAATAATTGTATATATATATGTAATGTAAATAACTATATAATATATACTGCACTCCTGCATTAAACTGTCACATGACCTGCCATTCAGCTTTTAACAAATGAGAAAATATGTAAAAAAAAAAAAAAACCCACAATAGAAATACTATAAAATTAAAAATCCTAAACATCCAACTTCAGCTGGTTTTCAGTAGCCACATATGTGACTCAGCAAGGCTGTTAATTTCCTGTCACATGACAGGTGATCTCACTTGGCCGGCACTAAATTCTCCTTTAGTATTTCACTGCCCTGATCCATAATATCAAATCCTGCCTTGTCTTTCTCTAAATGCATTTTAATATCTGTAATTGCAAATCTGGCACGATCCCAGCGCCCTGTTCTGGACGTACAGACGCGAGTGGAATATCAATGCCGCCCGTTTAGAGAGAGAGACAGACGGGTCAGACCGACGCTGTCACTTGCAGCTCCGTTGCGCTGGCAGAATTTGTCTTAGGCGGTGCCGGTCTGGTGACTGTAATTAGGGGGGAGCGCGTTCACATCAAACGGCCTCGCCACGTCGACGGGGTCACCGAGGGTCACGCAGAAACCCGCTCTCGACACGCCGGCCTCCGTTTCATCTGCTGACTTCAAAACAACTTTCACCAGCATCAAAGATGAAGATCGAGATGCTGATCACGTCTCAGAGCAACACGAGAGAGAGAGAGAGATGGAAATAAAGAAAATAAAGAGAGAGACAGACAAGAGAGAGAGAGAGAGAGAGAGAGAGATAGATAGATAGATAGATAGATAGATAGATAGATAGATAGATATAGATAGATGGATAGATATAGTGGATGGATGGATGGATGGATGGATGATGGACGGATGGATAGACAGACAGACAGACAGACAGATACATAGATAGATAGATAGATAGATAGTGGATTATACAGTGGACGGACGGACGGACGGACAGATAGATAGATAGATAGATAGATAGATAGAGATAGATAGATAGATAGATAGATAGATAGATAGATAGATAGATAGATAGATAGATAGATAGATAGATAGATAGATAGATAGATAGATAGATAGTAGATATATAGATAGATAGATAGATAGATAGATAGATAGATAGATAGATAGATAGATAGATAGATAGATACTGGACGGATGGATGGACAGACAGATAGATAGATAGATAGATAGATAGAGATAGATAGATAGATAGAGATAGATAGATAGATAGATAGATAGATAGATAGTGGACGGATGGATGGACGATAGATAGATAGATAGATAGATAGATAGATAGATAGATAGATAGATAGATAGTGGACGGATGGATGATAGGAGATAGATAGATAGAGAGATGATAGATAGATAGATAGATAGATAGATAGACAGATAGATAGTGGACGGATACAGATAGATAGATACAGGGAGTGCAGAATTATTAGGCAAGTTGATTTTCTGATCATATTTTTTTTCCAAGCACATTTTACCAATTCCAATCCACATCAATCTTAATAACTACTATTAATATTGTTTTTAATCATTTATAAGTGATATATAATTGTTCATGAAGGCTGGAAATGAAGAATGCCCTATATTCAGGTGTGCAGAATTATTAGGCAGGTTTTCTTTACAGATAAAATGAGCCAAAAAAGAGATTTAACTCAGACTGAAAAGTCAAAAATTATAAATACTCATGAGAAGGACGCAATACTAATGTAATACTAGAAATTGCAAAGTTAAAGCATGACCATTGGACAGTGAAATGCTCATTGGGTCAGCGGGGTCATACAAAAACAGCTGGAGAAGAAAAGACACGTTAACTGCAAAATAATTAAGAATTAAGGTGAAGAATTAAGTGTGAAAACCATCAGGAACCCTTTAGTCTCCAGCGCCACCATTTCCCAGTACTGAAACCTACCTGGAGTCTTCAGAAGTGTGAGGTGTCAGGATCTCAGAGACTTAGGTTAGGTGAAGAATCCTAAAAAGTGACCTGCTCTTAATAAGAATCACAAGCTGAAGTGTTATAAAGTACATGAAGACTGGGTTTTTATAGGCCTTATAGACAGACAGCTTGAGAGTGACTCCTGAAGGACCAGCACCACATCCTCTTGTACCACTGTTTGAAGAATTTATCTTCCAGAATCTGGCAGTAAGGTGTGGGAGTTCATTTTTAGTCCATCTCTTATCCTGAAATGTCCATCTTGCAGAGATGGACTAAATGATCTTCCAAAACTTACTGCCAGATTCTGGAAGATAAATTCTTCAAACAGTGGTACAAGAGGATGTGGTGCTGGTCCTTCAGGAGTCACTCTCAAGCTGTCTGTCTATAAGGCCTATAAAAACCCAGTCTTCATGTATTTATAACACTTCAGCTTGTGATTCTTATTAAGAGCGGGTCATTTTTTAGGATTCTTCACCTAACCTAAGTCTCTGAGATCCTGACACCTCACACTTCTGAAGACTCCAGGTAGGTTTCAGTACTGGGGAAATGGTGGCGCTGGAGACTAAAGGGTTCCTGATGGTTTCACACTTAATTCTTCACCTTAATTCTTAATTATTTGCAGTTAACGTGTCTTTTCTTCTCCAGCTGTTTTTGTATGACCCCGCTGACCCAATGAGCATTTCACTGTCCAATGGTCATGCTTTAACTTTGCAATTTCTAGTTACATTAGTATTGCGTCCTTCTCATGAGTATTTAATAATTTTTGACTTTTCAGTCTGAGTTAAATCTCTTTTTTGGCTCATTTATCTGTAAAAGAAAACCTGCCTAATAATTCTGCACACCTGAATATAGGGCATTCTTCATTTCCAGCCTTCATGAACAATTATATATCACTTATAAATGATTAAAAACAATATTAATAGTAGTTATTAAGATTGATGTGGATTGGAATTGGTAAAATGTGCTTGGAAAAAAAATATGATCAGAAAAACTTGCCTAATAATTCTGCACTCCCTAGTAGATAGATAGATAGATAGATAGATAGATAGTGGACGGATGGATGGACAGACAGATAGATAGATAGATAGATAGATAGGTATAGGATGGATGGATGGATGGATGGATGGATGGATGGATGGAGTGGTGGATGGATGGATGGATGGATGGATGGATAGTGGATAGATGGATGGATGGGATGGATGGATGGATGATGGATATGGATGGATGGATAGATAGTGGATGGATGGATGGATGGATGGATAGATAGTGGATGGATGGATAGATAGATAGACAGATAGATAGGATAGGATAGATAGATAGATAGTAGATAGATAGATAGATAGATAGAATAGATGATAGATAGATAGATAGATAGATAGATAGATAGATAGATAGATAGATAGACAGACAGACAGACAGTGGATTATATAGTGGATAGATAGATAGATAGATAGATAGATATAGATAGATAGTGGACAGATGGATGGACAGACAGACAGATAGATAGATAGTAGATAGATAGATAGGTATAGTGGATGGATGGATGGATGGATGGATGACAGATAGATAGATAGATAGATAGATAGATAGATAGATAGATAGATAGATAGATAGATAGATAGATAGTATGGATGGACAGAGATAGATAGATAGATAGATAGTGGACATGGACAGACAGATAGATAGATATATAGATAGATATGGATGGATATAGATAGATAGTGGACGGATGGACAGACAGATAGATAGATAGATAGATAGATAGATAGATAGATAGATAGATAGATAGATAGATAGTGGACGGATAGATAGATAGATAGATAGATAGATAGATAGATAGATGATAGATAGATAGATAGATAGATAGATAGATAGATAGATAAGAAGATAGGTATAGTGGATGATGGATGGATGGATGGATGGAGGATAGATGGATGGATGGATGATAGATAGATGATGATATGGATATGGATGGATGGATGGATGGATGGATGATAGTGGATGGATGTGGATGGATGGATGGATGGATGATAGATAGTGGATGGATGGATAGATATGGATGATGGATGGATGGATAGTGGATAGATAGTGGATGGATGGATGGATGGATGGATGGATGGATGGATGATGGATATATGGATGAGATGATAGATAGATAGGATATATATGGATGGATGGATAGATGGATGGAGGATGGATAGATAGATGGATGGATGATGGATGATGGATAGATAGATGGATGGATGGATGGATGGATGGATGGATGGATGGATGGATATAGATATGGAGGATGGATGGATAGTGGATGGAGGATGATGGATGGATGGATGGATGGATGGATGGATGGATAGATAGATAGATAGATAGATAGATAGATAGATAGATAGATAGATAGATATGGATGGATGGATGGATGGATATGGATGGATAGATAGATAGATAGATAGATAGATAGATAGATAGATAGATAGATATAGTGGATGGATGGATGGATGGATGGATGGATGGATGGATGGACGGATAGATGGATGGATGGATGGATGGATGGATGGATGGATGGATGGATGATAGATAGGTGGATGGATGGATGGATGGATGGATGGATGGATAGTGGATGGATAGTGGATGGATAGTGGATAGATAGTGGAGGATTGGATGATATGGATGGATGGATGGAGGATGGATGGTAGATGATAGTAGATAGATAGATCTATCTATCTATCTATCTATCTATCTATATCTATCTATATAGATAGTGGATGGATGGATGGATAGATAGGATGGATGGATGGATGATGGATAGTGGATGGATAGATAGATAGATAGATAGATAGATAGATAGATAGATAGATAGATAGATAGATAGATAGATAGATAGTGGATTATATAGTGGATGGATGGATGGATGGATGGATGATAGATATGGATTGGATGGATGGATAGTGGTTGGATATGGATGGATGGATGGATAGTGGATGGATAGTGGATGGAGGATGGAGGGATATGGATGGATGATGGAGATGGATGGAGGATGGATGGATGGATGGATAGATAGTGGATAGATAGATAGATAGATAGATAGATAGATAGATAGATAGATAGATAGATAGATAGATAGATCTATCTATCTATCTATCTATCTATCCATCCATCCATAAAAGCAGTTTCATAAGACTCTACTCATGTCTTTAGCAGCAGCTTTATTTCCCGCATCTAGTTCTATTATGAGCCACAGCTGCGCGTGTTTGATTCACGTCGTGCTTCTTCAGGTTAAAATCATCGGAGCTTGAACTAACTTTACACACACACACACACACACACACACACACACACACACACACTGAACTAATGAAGATACACAGCAGGTAATGAGCACAGGTGTCAATTCACATTTCTTCAGTTCGGCCCCTACAGAGGCAGCTGTGTCTCTAAATATCTCCGAGCGTAAGAGGATTCATAACTTTATCAACAGTTAGTGTGCGACTGCCACGGTCTGTCTAACGCCGTGGTGTATTATGGGAACTACAGTGGCGCCAAACAAATCCTGACTGACGTTTCATTTTAGTTGTGCGAAACAATTAGAGGATATTTTAAAGGCCTAATTGTTTTTTAATCAGATAAAGGCACATTTAGAGCAGCTAAATGTCAATGAGGGTTCAATTTGACAAAATAACTCTCAACCAGTTTAATGTTTTTGCCTCGGATGATTCATGGCATTTTTTTTAAATGGTTTATTTTTTAATAGCGCTGGTCTCCGAGAAAAGCTTTTAATCTGTTCGATTGCGATCATTTGCAATTATTAAACAGCAATTTACTGACCTCTGAACTTCAGAAGACGACTTGGCTGGAGTTTTCAGAAAGCCATTTATAAAAACGAAGCATTCTCAAGAGCAAAAGTGCATTGATAGATGCATTTCCATGACCTTCACGGTTGTTTGTGATTATTGGATAAGTATTTGAAGAACCATTTTAATTAAAGGATTAATTCACTTTCAAATTAAAATTTTCCTGATAATTTACTCACCCCCATGTCATCCAAGATGTTCATGTCTTTCTTTCTTCAGCTGAAAAGAAATGAAGGTTTTTGATGAAAACATTCCAGGATTTTTCTCCTTATAGTAGACTTCACTGGAGCCCAAACGGCTGAAGGTCAAAATTACAGTTTCAGTGCAGCTTCAAAGGGCTTTAAACGATACCAGACGAGAAATAAGAGTCTTATCTAGAGAAACCATCACTCATTTTCCATAAAAAAATTATATATGTTATAACAATAAATGCTCATCTTGAACTAGCTCTCTTCTTCTTCTTCTCTATTAGAATTCCAGCAGTGTAGACGCTGCTAAGTGTATTACTGCCCTCCACAGGTCAAAGTTTGAATTAAATTGTTATATAATTGCACTAGCATATTGTATATTACAATTTAGTCATAAACGTTTAAAGCTCTTTGAAGCTGCACTGAAACTGTAATTTTGACCTTCAACCGTTTGGGCTCCACTATAAGGAGAAAAATCCTGGAATGTTTTCATCAAAAACCTTCATTTCTTTTCGACTGAAGAAAGAAAGACATGAGCATATTGGATGACATGGGGGTGAGTAAATTATCAGGAAAATTTAATTTAAAAGTGGACTAATCCTTTAATTAAATTTGAGGAAGCTGACTAATTTGTGAACTGGTTCAACTGATTCATTACAAAGAACCAGGTCAAAAAATGAGTCAGTCACAAATCAGACATCACTAGACACTTAAATTTATTTTTATTAATTTAAACCAGGTTTTTCATGGCTTTACCAAGAAAATAAACACAGTTGAACACAAAGCACAGTTTCACTTCACATTTTATTAGAATCTTTCCTAGTAGGCCTACTTCTGAACAGATAAACATTTTCCATCATCAGTATGCAAGCTGCGGTGGGTTATTTCATTAAACCTGCCTCTTGTGAAGTTTCTGTTTTAATGCAAGGCAGAAACCTCAGGAACAGAGGAGTACAAATGCCATCGACACACTGTGTCTAGCCTTAGAGCGGCCTTAGGCGTCACTGACAGGTGGAAAACAATCAGTCGTGAGACGAGAACAACGGTCGTCACATCAAACGGAATGTGCTCGCAACAGTGCGAGAGGTTCTAACCTCAGTACGCACTTCGTCCATAAAGATTCATGATCTCCGAGATTATAAAACATGTTCTTATTAAAAAAACAAGCGGGTCGAAATGAAAGCAGGAGGAATAATAGTATGAAGTATGAGATGAGAAAAAGAAGGGCTGTCAATGCAATTACATTTTTGAAATGTCTATTTAATGTTTAACCACAATAATGTCTTAATTTGGGGAATTTAATGCATTAATTTATCCTGCGTCTTGAACAATTCTCCGATATCTTTGGCATGCTGAAGCGATTCTGTCTGGAAAGGTCTCGGAGTGTCTCGTACGAGCGTTTGCCTCTGAATGAATCCAGTGGGCGGGCGTTGGAGCAAATTCTCAATGCTATCTGGACGACAAACCTGCAAGTACTGGCGATGGAGGTCTCACAAGACAAAACAACGAATGGGGAAACAACAAAAAGGAGAAAAGAAATCCGAAGCGACAACCAGACCCTTTTATTTGAATGTGGCATGGGTTTTGATAAGACTCTAGAAGTTACACTGAAGAATTTTCAGTTTCGTGAGCAGGAAGTCTAGTATGTACACCTTACCGTGGGTCACGTGACCCGGAGCGCCCCTCAGTAGTCTAAGACCTCTATAGCACCTTGAGAAGGCGGATTGCGTATCTGTTTAACATCACCTATGACTATATGCTTAAATGTACGCCACTTCAACCTCTTGAATAGAAAGGATAAATTCAATTTTTTTTTTTTCCATATTCCAACATTATGTTGCAAAGTTTCACCAAAATAAAAATCAATAAAAATAAAAATCATAACAACAGTAATCATAATAATAATAATAAAAAAAAACAGACAAGGTGAATAGTATTCCATATAAACATCTACCAAGTATGCTACAAAAACAAATCCAATCATCTGGCGCTGAAAAACTCTTTATCGTTGATTATAGTCGATAGAAGAATACATGAAGATGCGCGAATCTATCGAAACACATGTGTGCGCTAACTGAAAACCGTAGCTTCGGATGCTGTCATAATTGTGATATTCTTTATACAAATATTAAATCTATATGTGACAAAAGACATTTAAATACTTGTTAAATCCCATGAGCCCTGCTAAAACTTCCAGTGACTCCCCCGAACACTTGAGTACAGAGAAAAATACCTGAAACTGTACAGATATAGACTGTTTGATCTGTGACCGGGTAGCGTAATGTTTTGGCTTGTTAGAAAAATATTTAGCACTCGTTAGAGAAAAAATCAGGTATAAAGTAAACAGCACAAACAGTAAATGATTATTCCATCTGAAAAATTGCCGTTTCGTGAAAGAGGCCGGTGCGAGGGATCGTGGAAAGGGGTCCGAAGGATGTGGCGTCCCCCAAGGCTCTGTACTGGGTCCGTTTCAGCTTCAGTCTATAATGACACACATGCGTCCCACGCGCACCGTACATGGGTGGGAGACTCAGATTAGCACGACAGCGAATAAATGAAACAAAGACATGCAGTGGATGAATTTAAAGTCAGTAAGCGTTGACGAATAGCTGCTAGCGCAGAGCTGCGCTTCAATACATCGGCTCAACACCTTGTTCGCCCTCGTCTGGAGGAAAGTCCGTGTTGAGGAGAGACTCCATGTAGGCTATGTAGCTGGAGCTGTGGGTGAAACTCTCGCTGGGTTCCGGGGCAGGAAGTGTGGGCGCTGAGACAGGAAGTGTGGCGGGTGGCAAGCAAGGGGCAGTGCTGGTGTTCGGAGTAATACTAGCGGGCAGGAAAGCGCTGACTAATTCCGGAGGTAGTGCTGAGGGCTCGATGGCTAGCGTGGGTGGCGGTGTTGGCAGACGCGGGCGTTTTGCGGCCAGCGGTTCGTCTGACGATTGGGCCTGAGGTTGCTGTTGGTTCACAGATGCCTGTCGATAAGAAAAAAAAAACTATTATCCTTCAGTTATGTCAATCAGAGCTCTCAAAATAGGCTTTGTTAGCTTGAAAAGTTCAAGTCTGGCAAACACGAAAGCAGTAAAGTGTTAAACTTTGACTTCTGCTTGATGAATTCTGTGTGCAGAAACGTACGGTACTCGGCCTGAAGCGGATTAAAAGCACTTACCAGACGAGACATGACCCTCTTGGGCAGCTCCTGGTCCAGAGAGTGAATCTCACTGCGCTTCAGTAAGAGCTGCGTCTCGTCCTGAAACTCCACCTGGAAAGAAATGCAGTCGGTTTAGACGCCTCAGATCCTTCACTGCTCTTGGAACCAAATTGTTTGATGCAATCCAAAAGTTTAGAAAAGCTACTAGTGTCGATTCAAAAGCTTGTGTGCCGCCTTACTAACACCCTTGGGAAGCTATTTTCCAGTTATCCAAGTACAGCTCCATCTACGTGAATCTACGAACAGTTTGGGCAGGTTACATTTAGCACATTTACACCGCGTTCCAAACGTTCTTAAACATTCAGATTTTAGTTTTTCTAAGAAAATGTTTGTTTGTTTATTTTCCAGGTACTTAGAGGTTGTTCCACATTATTAAGCAAGTCACAGTTCTCATGCAATAGAGGATATGCACGTGACGTCACCGTCGACCGTTATGACTGCGGTCACGTCCACTGAGTGGCAAAAGACTGAGCGGCAGCATTGGTTTTCAGCGTGAATGCCGCGAAAAACACACAAAACACATCCAAAACGGGGAAAGAGCTTTGTGATTGACTGTACAAATAGCTTTGACTCAAAACCTGAGGTATATAATTAAAGCTACAGAAAAAAGAAGCAAATGGATCACTGCAATTCACAGAAACAGCTGGACTCCAGGCAGAGAAACATGTTTTGCAGTTATCATTTTGTGTCAAAATGTTGGATTTTGAGGTAAAATCATACTGTATATATTGTATTGTTATATATTGTGTTGACAACTCATCAATTAAATATTTTCCATTTTATATTCTGCATAATTGGGTGTTTTTCAATAAACACTGACAAAAACTATACTATAAAACTATATATGTTTTAGGGCTGGACAATATGACGATATAACATTGATATAAGTGATTACGCGGATTTATATTGTAGTTATATATAAAAATATTCACAGGCAGATTTGCTTTATGCATTTCCCCGGTGTCAAATCAGGCACAAATAAAGGTCAGGAAACACGACTCCTGGCTGCATGTCAGTATCCATGGATTAGGTTTATTTGACAAGTTGCAAGGAACACTTCGAGTCCAACCTTTCGTTAGTTTTACTCGCGTTTTCGCAGTTTCCCCTATTAAATCCAGTCATGCAGCAGGTTCTTTTGACACTCAGTCCAGCTGAGGGAGCGCGCTTTCGGCCGTCGATGCATACCCTCTATATGGAGAGGAAGAAAGATCTTTCTGAAGATGAAAAGCATGAAATGGTGCAATGTTGTGCAAAAGGCATGAAAACAACTAATATGTGAAAACTGAATAGATCTGGCAAATTATTTTGTCTGTGATTGATACCAGTTATCTAAAAAGACATGGATAAATAAACAAACATACGTTTTCTTAGAAAAACTAAAATCTGAATGTTTATTCTACTGAAATCATGTCACTTGCATAATAATTTGGAACGCGGTGTAATTTAATAATAATTGTAATTTAAAAACAGAAAATCGTATACACACACATTATTATGTTTCATCTTTCAGGAAGGGACATGAACTAACTCCATGCACAGGAATTACTTGCGTAATGCTAATGCTGTTGATAGAGCTGTAAAAACTGCATTTAACCCAGGATATTTCTTTACAACTCTTATTTTTGGAAAGAAAGAGCAACCAACATAACAAGCTCCAAACTTTCAACCAGTCTGCAATCAACACCCTATTCCAGATCAATTCCCAATGGCTTCAAGACCTGTCAGACTTCCAGACATCCAGTTACAGATCGCCTGGAGTGGGTGGGAGAACATTTGGCACGTCTAGCAAAGGTAGATGTGACGTCATTGAAGTGATCCGTGGTTGTTATAGAGTGCGGTGACTCACACGGCTCTGATAAATAATGGAGTCTTGTGGCGGAGGAGAGAATCAAACGGTTTGTTAATGCTGACAGAGGAGTCTCTCAAGAGTTCAGCCAAGCAATGAAACACTGTATCGAGTGTGTGTGTGTGTGTGTGTGTGTTTGGGTTTTAATGAGAGAGAATCTGACATGAAGCAAAACTAGTTCTTCCAATGTGTCAAACAATGTATTAACATCGTTTGGAGATGGAGAAAAAGTGAAAAAGCATGTTTCGATGTAGCTTTTTAGAAGTTTCTGAGTCACCTTTCCATCAAAATGTGACCCAAATGTTAGGAAAAACATCATCCCATCCCTGCACAAGAACACAAAAGGACTTCCTGTGATGGAGTGTCACATGTAGGAGAAATAGCAGATGAATGGCGGTCCTACTCTCGCTGTCTGCGGTCCATCACACCTCATAAGCTTCATGTACAGACTCCATAAATCCCCCAAGCGGCACATATGCCTAGTTTTCTCATTTTCCCATTAATCTCTCCTCCCTTTTGCTCAAGACATCAGTGGCTCCTCTGTGTACAGGGAAAGCAAACTTAACACCAAATATGGACTCATGAAAGACCGGATAAAGGCGGGAATCAAAAGAAAATGAACTTAAAGATTCAGTTTCCTAACCTAAAAATCAGGTGACACTGTGGCACTCTACTAGTCTATATAAAAACACACAAACAAACTATAAATAAATTAATTAAAAAAGATATGAAGAGTTTGGTTCCGAAACGCAATAACTCCATTTTAATAATTTGATTAAAAAGGTGTTTTCTTTACCAAGAAAGTGGCAAGATGAAAACCACTATTTTCTGTTTCAGACTTTCACATAACATCTTTTGGATATGAAAACATTAAAAATACAAAATCTTTGATTTTAAAATGTTTATTATAAAAACATATTTTTCCCCAAAATGCAATAAATCCAATAATTTTTTTTTCAAAATGCAATTAATCCATCAATATAAAAGTTATTTTTCAAATTGAAAATACACAACAAAGTAAGTCGATTCACATATATGACAGAGTCTAAACTTTGCCAATATTTATCTTATATTCAGGCATTTTACTAAAAATACACTCAGCCGTCGCTCCAAAATGGTCATCTTGTTAATGTTAAAAATGATGTCATTACCGATAAAGAGTATCTGGCGCCACCGCACGGTTAAATAAACACATTTGCAGAGAACATTGGTATTAAAAACGGCTTTATAAAAAAGCCTTCAATGTTTACAGTGCGTGGAATGGTGCGCTGTGATTGGTTGAGAGCGGATATATCGTGTTCTGCAGAAAAAAGAGACTGGCGTTTGTCGCGTTTTGGAAAGAAAGGGAGAAAACATGACAGAATAACACGACGGATATTGCATTTTGCGCAAAATTAATAAATGACTTTTCAATACCGAACAGATACAATACTGATTTTGGCAGAAACTCAATTTTTTGAAAATGGGTTTATCACGTTTTGGAACCAAACTCTTCATATTCTGTTAATTAAATAACTTGTAATTAACATGAATTAAAGTAGAAGCCAAACAAATAAAACAAATCGATCAAATCAAAAGCGAACAACACTAAATACAGGTGTAAACGGGGTCTAAAACGTTTTGAGCTTGTCCTCTTTCAACCACTTCGAGAGGTCGTCGAAAACACAATCGACTGGATTACTTTCGTAGTGTAAACACTCAAGCACACAAAAGACTGACCTAATGTATAAACTGTATGGGAAGCGCTCTAGCCAGACGGGATTTAAACTGTCCGCTGAAGACCCAAGTTTGGTTTGAAGATGAAAAATGTACCAAGCACAATGTTCTCTCTCCATTCCTGATTTCTAACAAACACTCACAGCGTTCAAGCTGGTCTTGCGGCTGTCAGAGCAGAAACTAAAGCTAATGCTCTCCATGTATTTTTACATCATCTCCAGTCATGTTCATATGTAAATTGTGCAAGCTTATATTATCCATTAGATCGAAAGATCTGAAAAAGCCCATACATTTACTCGCCCATCGACCCTTCCCTCAAAGAAATCAGGACAGAAGTGGTTGAAAGTGGACAAAAGAGACGGATTAAAACACCAGGTGTAAACGGGAATGTGTCTACTTCATCCACTTGTGATCCGATAGACCAAAACGCATCTTGTAAACAGGGTCAAAATGTCTTTATCAAAGTGCTGGAAAAACAAATGTGGATAAATACAAAAATAAATGTAAAAGGTCAGTTACCTGGTAGTAACGGTGGACGTGTTCCTTGACAAAAGACGCGTTGAGAATCCGTCCGTCGATTGTCTTGACCACCACAATTTCGCCCTGTTCTGGAGGGCCGTTCCGCAGGCAGTCGTGACTCTGAGACAGAAATTAAAGATACGATAGATCAAATCTGATTGGATGAGCCAAATGAATGCACGAAGCCACCACAACAACCTACAATTAGATTTCAACCAATCAGCATCCAGGACCAAAATGCTTTTATAAGGCAATAAGCCACAAGAGGCCATACATTACAGTGATTTTATCATGACTAAGGAGGTTTTAGCAACTAAAAACTGTTGAATATGTTGAAGATACTATTTGTTGGTGTGTTTAGCTCACCAGCAGGTTCTCCGGGAAGACGTTATCACAGTAGGAGCCGTCGTCAAAGTTGACTTCGTAGTAGTTCTGCGTGCCGATGCCGGTGATGGTGCAGCGATAGAACCAACCATTGCTGTTCCTCCGAATGACCTCCTGACCCAGAGACAACTCGCGGGAGCCGCTTTTGACCTGCGACGGAAGCAAACCTTTAGTTTGAGGAACACTGTGGTCTCTTTTTAGAGTGTTAACCAAGGCTACACACCTTATGATTGGTCTGTTTGTGTTTGTGGCAGGTGACGGACACCACGTACGGCCAATCGGCCGGCTTCATGACGACTCCGGCGAGGAGGGCACAGGTGACGTGGAAGGACGTGGAGCAGTTGTCCAACGAGCACTGGATACACGCGCCGAAGATCTGCTTAGTCGTCTTGTGGCAGTAGACGCACTTCTGAAAATCGGAACGAGGACATATGAAATGTCATTTATGTGATAAATAGGATATTCACCTAGATAAAGTAAATATTCACCTAGATAAAGGCTTCAGAAAGTGTATAGAAGTCTGAAAAGCTTGAAGTTTGAAGGTTTTTTAGTTTGAAGTACTTTGAAGTTTAAAGTAGTTTTAAAAGGGATTTTTGATACAAGTAGGATGAATTAATGCTAGCTATTTGGCTAATGGTGAACAGCTAAAAAAAAAAAGAAAAGTTTCAGAAGTGGAGCAGCTTGCATTTCAATAAAAGATTACAAATATGAACAATTATTAATGTGCAAACTATAATAAACACCAGAAAAAAAAAAAAAAACTAAAAGAAGGAAAGAATAAAAAGGACAAAAGAAACAAAAGGAGAATGAAAGGAATATATAAATAAAAGAATGAACTAAAGAAACAAATAATGACAGAATGGAAAAACAAAATTAAAAATCAAACAAATTAAGAACAAACAAAAGAAAAACAATGGAACAAATGAATGAACAAGCAACAAGTGCATTAATGAAAACAAAAAAGTGCAAAATTATAATCAACAAGGAAATTTAAACATGAATTATTGGTAATGGTGACCAGAAGCTAAAGTCAGACATATGAACATTATGAAAGGTTTATGAAAAAATAAAGAAGAAAAAAAAAAAAAAAAACATGAAATGAGAGAGAACAGAAACAATGAAACAAACAACAAGTAAATGAACCAAAACAAACAAAAAAAGTGCAAACAAGAAGGAAAAGTAAACATTAAAAGTGATTTTCATCTCGTTTAACTACTGTAATGACAGGGTTTTCAATGAGAAAAAATGACTTCATCAGAAAATGGAGCCTGAGGCAAATGTAAGTTGGCTACTGGTTAACATTATTTTCATGTGTCAGCTGCTGAAAAGGAAAGTCATTTCAAGAGTGCAGCAGCTTACATTTATTAATAGTGAACAACAATAAAAACACCAGAAATGTTGACAAACACAGTCGATTATTAGAAATAAGGCCTTATTTTGAGGCAAATGAAGTCAATAAGCAGTTGATTGTTTAAAACCGAGCCATTTTTATGTGAATGTCTTCTGAATGGAAAACATTTTGCCTTATCATTCCCTCTTTCTTTGTGTCCGTTCTTCCCTGTCTCTCTCCTCTTCTCCTCCATTTCCTCATGAACCACCTCCAAACACACAAACTCACACACAGCGCACGGACACGGGGATATCGACGGGAATAAAAATTCTTTATTAAATTGTCAATACTTCATTTCAGCCCCCTGTGGCCAAGCGGCCGTAATGTACGACGGCCTTTTGATGTGGCGCCGGCTCGGAAATATTCATTGGCTGGTGAAAGGCTCTGATTTATCATTCCTCAGGGATTGATCACAGGACAGGCCAACAGACAAGGGAAGGGAAAAATATGTGATTTACGAGCATCAACCTCTCAGTTATTTATTCATACATCAAGACCTGGCGTCCATTTTGTGTTGCAGTGAGCGAGAAGAGACTTCCTTTTAATCTACAATATGACGGCATTTCTTCAACTTCTTCTAGTGTGCAAATAATGAGAATAAATGTTTGATGTTTATATAAACATTCGCAACATGATGACAAAGCAACTGTGTCATCGATCTTTTACACAAGCTGAAGTCAGATGTATGAACATTACGAGAGCTTTATGAAAATGATAAGTAGAAAAGAAACATAAGTACGAAAAAAAAAAGACAGCAAAAAATGAACAAAGAAAAACAATGATAGAAAGTGAGAGAACAAACAAACGAAAGACTGAAAAAATAAACTAAAACAAACAAAAGTAGGAAAAAAATACCAATAAAAGAAATAAAGAATGAAATAACGAAAAAATCAAGCACCAACACAAGAATAAAGGAGTAAGAAACAGAAAAAACAAACAAAAGTAGTTCAAATAGCAACAGAAACAATGAAAGAAAAAAAGCACAAATTAAAGAAAGAGCGAACAAAAGAAACAGAAAAAAGAAACAAACAAAAAAAAAAAAAAAAAAAGAAAACAAACAGCAAATAAAAACAAAGAATAAAAAAAGTAAAAAATGCAAGAAAGAGTGAACAGAACAGAAAGAACACACAAAAGTAGAAAAGAAAAATCACCAAAAGAAACAAAAAAAAATGAAAGAAAAAAGCCAAAATGAAAGAAAGAGCGAACAAAGAAACGGAAACAGAAAAAGCAAACAAAAGTAGAAAAGAACAAAAAATAAAACAAACAGCAAATACAAAACGAATGAAGAAAAAGCACAAACGAAGAAAGAGCAAACAAAATAAACAAAGAAACAAAAGTCGAAGAACAAAAAAGAAAGAAAAACAGCAAAAAAACAGAAAAAAGCACAAATGAAAGAGAGCAAACAAAAGAAACAGAAAAAGAAAGAACAAACAAAAGTAGAAAAGAACAAAAAATGAAAGAGAACAAGCAGCAAATAAAAAAGAATGAAAGAAAAAGCACAAAAGAGTGAACAAAAGAAACAGAAAGAACAAACAAAAGAACAAAAAATGAAAGAAAACAGTACAAAAAGAAACAAAGAACAAAGTAGAAAAGAACAAAAAAGAAATAAAACAAACAGCAAATAAAAACAAAGAATGTAAAAAGCACAAACGAAAGAAAGAGCAAACAAAATAAACAAAGAATAAACAAAAGTAGAAAAGAACAAAAAATGAACAGCAAATAAAAAAGAATGAATGAAAAAAGCACAAATGAAAGAGTGAACAAAAGAAACAGAACAAACAAAAGCAGAAGAGAACAAAAAGCTAAAGAAAACAAACAGCAAATAGAAACAAAGAATGAAAGAAAAAAGCACAAAGGAAAGCAGGAATGGAAACAAAAGGACATGTATGAAGGAGCGAAGCACATTTTTAATTTCATCATGTGCTGAACGACACCAGAGGAGATGATCTGGTCTCGCTGATGTCACTTGTGGTTTGGCTTCTGTGTTTGAGCGCGTTCAGACGTGTGGCGGAGGAGGAGAAACCTGCCTATATAATCAATGCACTTCGTTTAGCACAGCGAGGAACCACACCTGATTATTCAGGCATTCCACATCATTAATAATGCATCATTCCCTCCAAGAGAGAGAGAGAGAGAGAGAGAGAGAGAGGGAAGTACAACTACAGAACAAGAAAACTGAACAAATGAAACAAATATAGTGAACGAATGAACTACACAAAAGAAAGAAACAAAATAATGATCATAAGGGTAAAAAAACAAAAGCACAAATGAAAGAACTAAAAAAAAATAGAACAAACGAATACGCACAAACAAACAAAAGTAGAAGTCAAACAGAAAAATACCAATGAAAAAGAAACGAAGAACAAACGAGTAAGAAACAGAAATTAATTAAATTGCATGAACAAAAAATGAATGAATGAAAGAAATAATGAAAGTATGAAAAACAAAAAAGCAAGAAATAAACAAATTAGGAATAA
The DNA here is from genome assembly GCA_028476615.1 of Culter alburnus. Taxonomy (NCBI): domain Eukaryota; kingdom Metazoa; phylum Chordata; class Actinopteri; order Cypriniformes; family Xenocyprididae; genus Culter; species Culter alburnus. The sequence continues at coordinate 398,941 of JAOTNS010003939.1, read as the reverse complement.
ACAAAAGAAAAACAAAAACACAAATGAAAGAACAAATTAATTAATTAACGAAAACAAACAACAGTAGAAGTCAAACAGAAAAAACACCAATGAAAATTAAATGAAGAACAAACCAATAAGAAACAAAAATAACAAACAAAAAAGCATAAATTAAATTACATTTACAAAAAAAGAAAAAAAAAGAAATAAAAGTACGAAAAACACAAAAAAGCAAGAAATAAACAAATTAGGAATGAACAAAAGAAAAACAAAAGCACAAATGAAAGAACAAATTAATTAATTAACGAAAACAAACAAAAGTAGAAGTCAAACAGAAAAATACCAATGAAAATTAAATGAACAAACAAAATAAGAAACAAAAATAAACAAAAAAGCATAAATTAAATTACATTTACAAAAATGAAAAAAAGAAATAATAAAAGTACGAAAAACACATAAAAGAAAGAAACAAACAAATTAGGAATGAACAAAAGAAAAAACTAAAAAAATGTAATGAGCGAAAATTAACTAAAACAATAAAAAGTAGAAGCCAAACAGAAAAAATACCAACGAAAGAACGAATAAAATAAATAATGAAATAAGGAATGAAACGAGCACCAACGAAAGAATAAAAGGAATAAGAAACAAAAGAAAACATAAGTAGAAAATGAAACAAAACACAGAGAACAAACAAATAAAAAAAGAAAATCCACGTAAATGAAAAGAAAAAAAAAACAAAAGCGCAAATGCAAGAATGACAAAGCATCACACACAACGAAACAAATCAATGGATGCCAACGAACGGAAAAGTATGAATCAAAGCAAAAAAACACAAAAAACCTATGAGTGTCTTTAAATAAAGTTAAACTGGACAGTAAACAAAGTGAAAGAGGTGAAAGGGTCACTCACCAGACTCTTCCTGGTGTCGGGGACGGCGGTGACGTCCACAGGCTCTCGCTCCACAGCGTTGACGAAACGAACCTCGGCCACAGCGACGGCACAGATCACGTGAACCCACCTACGGACAGGAAAACAAACGCTTACATGTAAAGTTTGTTTTGCAGATTAGCATGAACAGATGCCCGTGTAGCTCCTCGTAATAGAGTTTAAGATATTACACCTGTCATCTGTGGTTTTCTTCAAAGCTCCTCCTCTTAAACTGCACAAACAGCAGGCCTGCAACGATTAAACCAATCATGAACACAACGCTTTAACGCCATAATAAACGTGTCATATGTGAACGGTGTTCAATACTTACTGCTGTCCACTCCATCGAGGAGCATCGAGAACACATCCAGCCTTCCTGTTTCGTGTCGGGATTGACGCCGTAACAACCTGGCGGAAGAGAGAACGAAAACGTTATTTATTAAACATATTCTGTGTGATTCCCCAGTGTACGTTATTTTCACAGAAAAAACAGTTTCTGTAGTTTTCTATTGAAAAAAAAACATCTTTCTCTGACAGAGTTTGATACGAAATGAATGAACAAGGAGACAAAACAGACAGAAAAAACTAAACAAAAAGAGAACAAACAAACGAAAAAAAATTGCCAAAAGCTAAAAAAAAAAAAAAAAATGCCGGAACAAAATTACACAATCGACAAAAGAAACAAATGCACAACGTCAGAAAAGAATGGAGAAAATAGAAACAAAGAACAAACGAACGAATGTATGTTATTAAATAAAACAACTTTTGTAAATTTAATACAAAAAGAATGAAGAAAAAATTAACGAATGAAAAGACGAAAGAAACACAAGAGAGAGAACAGATAGAACAAAAACAAATGAGCGAAAAAATGAACAAATTAATTAAAACAAAAGTAGAAAAACAAATGAAAGAACAAAACAAAAAAAACAATCATCAAACGAAACAAAGAATGAAGGAAAAAAAGCACAAAGGAGAGTATAAAAGAAAGAAAAGAAATCAAAACAGAACGAACAAACAAATACATGAACGAAAAAAGTAAAAACTAACAAAGCAAAAATATATTAAAGATATTGTGTATGATGATTCACTAGTGTACGCTGTTTTAAAACATGGCCACAGGAACAACTAACACATTTATTTACCAATAACAGTCTAGTGCACTTCTTTAAAGAACTAATTAAATCGCAATGAATAAAATCAGGTCATCCTACCGAATATTCAGATTCAGTATACACTGTGTTGCGCAAATTAAACATGTCACAAAGGTCGTCTCAATGCATTGGTCATTAAACAAGTTTTAGATGCAAATAAGTCATATTACGAAAGATGAATGTGTAACGAAGGACGTTTCAAGTCATTAATCGAAAATGTAAATAAAATTTAAAAACAATAATTACGGATACAAATGCTGAATATTCAGATGCAAATAAGTCAAATTACCAAAAATTCATGTGTTACAAAGGACGTTTCAAGTCATTAATACAAAAATGTAAATAAAATTCAAACTTTACGTTTGGAAAAACTCAATAATGGTCGACAGCTAAATATTCAGTTTGAAATAAGTCATATTACAAAAAATGAACGTTACAAAGGACGTTTCAATTCATGAATAGAAAAAACGTAATTTTAAAATTTAAAAAACTCAATGATTACAGATACCAACACTGAATATTCAGATGCAAATAAGTCATATTATGAAAGATGAATGTGTAACGAAAGACATTTAAAGCCATTAATCAAAAATGTAAATAAAATTTTAAAAACTTAAGAATTACAGTTACCAACGCTGAATACTCAGATGCGAATAAGTCAAATTGCAAAAAATGATTGTGTTACGAAGGACGTTTGAAGTCATTAATAGAAAAATGTAAATAAAATTCAAACTTTACGTTTGGAAAAACTCAATAATGGTCGACAGCTAAATATTCAGTTTGAAATAAGTCAAATTACAAAAAATGATTGAGTTACGAAGGACGTTTCAAGTCATTAATCGAAAACGTAAATAAAATTTAAAAACTCAATAATTACAGTTACCAACGCTGAATATTCAGATGCAAATTTGTCAAATTACCAAAAATTCATGTGTTATGAAGGACGTTTCAAGTCATTAATAGAAAAATGTAAATAAAATTCAAACTTTACGTTTGGAAAAACTCAATAATGGTCGACAGCTAAATATTCAGTTTGAAATAAGTCATATTACAAATAATGAACATTACGAAGGACGTTTCAATTCATGAATAGAAAAAACGTAATTTTAAAATTAAAAAACTCAATGATTACAGATACCAACACTGAATATTCAGATGCAAATAAGTCATATTATGAAAGATGAATGTGTAACGAAAGACATTTAAAGCCATTAATCAAAAATGTAAATAAAATTCAAACTTTACGTTTGGAAAAACTTAATAATGGTCGACAGCTAAATATTCAGTTTGAAATAAGTCAAATTACAAAAAATGATTGTGTTACAAAGGACGTTTCAAGTCATTAATAGAAAATGTAAAAAAAATAAAAACTCAATTACAGATACCAACACTGAATATTCAGATGCAAATAAGTCAAATTACAAAAAATAAATGTGTTACGAAGGACGTTTAATGTTATTAATAGAAAAAAAATGAATGAAAATGTATAACCTCAGTGATTACGGTTACCAATGCTGATTATTCAGATGAAAACAAGTCATATTACAAAAGATGAATTTGTAACGAAGGACGTTTCAAGTTATTAATCGAAAACCACATTTTTTTTTTTTTTTTTTTTAAATCAACTATTACAGATACCAACGCACAATATTCAGATGCAAATAAGTTATATTATGAAAGATGAATGTGTAACGGAAGACATTTAAAGCCATTAATGGAAAATGTAAATAAAATTTAAAACTCAACAATTACGGTTACAAATGCTGAATATTCAGATGTACATAAGTCAAATTACATAAGATGAATGTGTAACGAAGGACGTTTCAAATCATAAATAAAAAAAATGTAAATAAAACAAACTTTACCTTTGGAAAAACTCAACCATTATGGCTACAATGGTTGAATATTCAGTTGCAAATAAGTCAAATTACGAAGGATGTTTCATGTCATTAATCGAAAATGTAAATAAAAATGTAAAAAAAAAAAAAAAATCAACGATTACAGATACCAATGCTGAATATTCAGATGCAAAGAAGTCAAATTACAAAAAATGATTCTGTTACGAAGGACGTTTCAAGACATAAATAGAAAAATGTAAATAAAATTCAAACTTCACGTTTGGGAAAACTCAACGATTATGACTACAATCGCTGAATATTCATTTGCAAATAAATCAAATTACGAAGATGTTTCACGTCAATTGGAAAAATGCAAATAAACTTCACATTTGGAAAAACTCTATTGTCGACAGCTAAATATCTGGTTGGAAATAAGTCTTATTACAAAAAATGAATGTGTTACGAAGTATGTTTCAAGTCATTAATCGAAAGCATAAATTTAAAAAAAAAAAAAAAAAAAAAAAAAAATCAACGATTACAGATACCAACGCTGAATATTCAGATACAAATCAGTTATATTACGAAAGATGAATGTGTAACAAAAGACATTAATGGAAAATGTAAATAAAATGTATAAACTCAATAGTTACGGTTACCAATGCTTTATATTCAGATGTAAATAAGTCAAATTACAAAAAATGAATTGTTACTATGGACGTTTCAAGTCATTATTTGAAAAACGCAAATAAAATGTTAAACTTCACGTTTGGAAAAACTCAACGATTATGGCTATAATTGCTGAATATTCAGTTGCAAATAAGTCAAATTACGAAGGATGTTTCATGTCAATTATCGAAAAATGCAAATAAACTTCACGTTTGGAAAAACCTAACACTTATGGCCGACACAGCTTAATGTTGAGTTGGAAATGAGTCATATTACAAAAAATGAATGTTTTACTATGGATGTTAAGTCTGTACACCTTTTATGTTTTCAACCAATTAAACAAACGTAGAAAATGTACTCAAAACTAAAACTCTGAAACTCAAGGATGACGTCACCACAGCAGCAGCAGCGAGCAGCGATATCATCTGAAGGTGTTTGTCGTTGCGCAGCATTCAAGAACCTGCTGTTTCCCGTAATTACACCAGGCACCCTTCGATTGCAAGGCACAAAAGTGGACTGTGATATTGTACGAGCGACCCTTTTAGAAGAACGCTCCAGCTGGAGGTGAAAGCTCACAGAAATGGAAAGCTCGTTTTGACATGCTGTCATTTCCCCCTCGTCCCCGTCTTATCGAAATCACCAGCTTTCAGCAGCTGTGCCCACCTCATCCGTGCCAGGTAAACACTAACAGCAGGAACCGCGCGCCCAAGCCCAGCTCCAGCCGTAATGGCCTCCGCCACAGCAGACGGGATACAAATACGGCCTCCGGGCATTAGTTTAATGTGCAACACGCACACATGAGCACAAACACGCGCTTACGCATGTTCAGGAAAGTCATTTTCATAACCGCTGGAAGAATGTTTGTGAGTTCAAGCGCTTATGAAACCAGGCTGGCAGAAAATAGCATCAAGAAATGAGGAGGCAAAGACAGCACAACTAACAAGCTGTCTTTCACTTCACGGCCCGTTCTTCAAGGCTTCGGAGGCAAACAAGCTAGAGATGTTGTTATTGTTGGTGGTGGTGGTGTTTTTTCCCCTAGAACGGTTCGACTGGCGGATCCTTCGCCTACAGAGCTGGTCAAAAGCTTGGACATATTGCAATTTTTAATGTTTTTGAAAGAAGTCTCTTCAAGCCTGCATTTAATTGATCAAAAATACAGAAAAAAACAGTAATATTGTAAAATATTATTACAATTTAAAAATAATGGGTTTTTTTAATATATATATACTTTGAAATGTAATTTATTCCTGTGATCAGCATCATTACTCCAGTCTTCAGTGTCACATGATCCTTCAGAAATCATTCTGATATGCAGATTTATTATCAATGCAAGGCTTTTTTTCTGCCAGTGTGACTATTTGTTAGAGTGTGACAACTGACCACCACATTGCACAACTGATAAGAGCTGCCATAACTGTTTCATATAAGAAACATCAAACTGCAAACAAAAACGAGCGCTACTCATTTGAGCTGTGCGGCACTTGTGTATCAGACGCGCCAATCTCGATCATGTGACACTGTTTACTACACACCGCTGGGAGATCCAGTGAGAAAGCGTTTGAATTTGCTGCAAAAACTAATAACATCGCTGCGAGATCTAGTGGGAAGCGTTCAAATTCTCTGCTTTAAACCACAGATATCATTTCAACCAGCGCTGACATGGAAAACAGGAGAAACACTGTGCCACGAACAAGTTAAGGCTCCTCAGTCCACAAATCACCATATATTTAATGTAGTATCGCTTACTGAAACTATGGTATTGTGACAGAAATACTTGAATGCTTTTACATTATTAATATCAGGGTTCATGCAAACTGAATTTCAAGCACATTTCAAGGACTTTTTAAAGTGCTTTAGGGCTGCACTTAATCGATTAATCGCGATTAATCATTTGCAAAATAAAAGTCTGTGTTTACGTAATATATGTGTGTGTTGTGTATAATTATGTATATATAAATACATGCACATGTATAAATTTAAGAAATATATACATGTATAAATAAATATACATATTTATATATTTTTTATATTACATATAAATATAAATATTTTATATATAAATATAATTTTTTTTCTTAAATATATACATGTATGTGCATGTACTTATATATACATAATTATTATATGCAGAACACACACATATTACGTATATAACACAGACTTTTATTTTGCAAATGATTAATCGCGATTAATTGTTGTGCAGCCCTAAAGTGCTTCACACTTTTTCCAGCACTTAAAAGCTCTAAATATTGTCCAATTTCAATGTTTTTTTGAATGTGATGATTTGTAAAACTAAAAGTTTAAAGACGTAGGAAAACTAACACTTCTAGGCAAACAATTTTTTTAAAGACATGAAATTATCACTAGATAGCAGCAGATAAGCACTTATTGATGGAAAAGTAGGAAAAGTCTCATGAAAAACAAAAACTTCTTCAAATTGTGACTGAATTACACAGAAAGCTCCTTTTATAATCAGTGAAGATGTCGGTCAGCTCAGTTTGGTACATTTAACACCCTCGAGTCAGCGGTCGTGCCGGCGATACCACCTCGCTTTTTTTTCTTATCAGTGTGAAAGAGACTCAAAATACTCTGTCAATTTTGCACATAAAATTTAGAGTTATACACCATTCTAATCTGTGAAATGTCTTCTTTTATTTTGTGTACAGAGTAAAAACAAAATGTTGTGCTTTTTGCAAAATAAAGAAAACTAACATGATGCGCGATCTGTTGTCTCTCTCTGAATCAAGTCCATTCTCAGAAAATTAACTGCAACTTAGTGAATACTAATCACACAAACATGAGACATATCTAAAGAAATGTTGAAATGTCAGGTTTTAAATCACATAAGTCCAATTGAAAAATATTCTGTTTATGTAATCTGTTTGAAAAGAGAGAGATGTCAGTCGTTCGCGAGTCAGCTCATTATCACGCTATTCAGACGCAAATTCTGAGGCGATACATGCAACAGAGAGTGAACGCCTGCATCAGCTCAGAAAATCGCATCAAGCTTAGTCAGATGTACATCGAGTACATAAGAGTAGAACATTTACATTTTTCCCTTTAAAAATGATTTTGCACGTTACTAAGTTAATTTTATCTGCATCTCAATTGAAGCTCAGTGCTTTATTGACAAATTTCCAATGAATAAACATGTAATATTATTAGTAACTGCACGTATTAATGCAAAACAATAGTAATATGATTAAATTACCTTTATGATTTTTTTTTTAAAAATCCAGCACCATCTTCTGCAGAAATTAGTGGCACCAGCGCCACTGCTCTCTAATGTTAGTTTGGATTTCTATTTTGAATAAATGATATGAAATGATTTTAACTTTTTATTAATCAATGAATCCTGAAAAAAAGTATCACATGTTCCCAAAAAATATTAAGCAACACAACTGTTTCCAACATGTAACATATCAATGATTTCTGAAGGATCATGTGACACTGAAGACCGGAGAAATGATGCTGAAAATTCAGCTTTGATCACAGGAATAGAAGGAAGATTTCAAAGTATGATAAACCATTATTTTAAATTGTAATAATATTTCACCATATTACTGATTTTTCCTGTATTTTCGATCAAATAAATGCAGCCTTGATGTGAAATAAGAGACTTTCAAAAACTTTTTGACCGGTACTGTACATTTTGGACAGTGATTCGTTTCACTTCACGGGCCGTTCTTCAAGGCTTTGGAGGGCAAACAAGCCAGAGATGTTGGTGGTGGTTTTTCCCCTAGAACGATTGGATCCTTTGCGTACATTTTGGATAGTGGTTTGTGTCGCCTTTACAAGAACCAGTCAAGGGAATCAGAGCGTTTAAAACACAGCGGGAGATCTGCTTTCCGTAGCTCTGGTGTTTTTGGGGGTGAAATTTACAGCATGGAGGCAGAAAATTAAAGCAATAAGAGCACTGAGGTCAAAACTTAAAGTGATTTCACCATTTTACGAATGACAGAACAAAAAAAGATAAAAACAACCAATATTGCAACTCTTGAAGAGATGAATAACAACAATGCTTCAAATAAGTAATACAGTAGGCTGTTTAACATAACTAATGCAGAAATATATATATATATAATTCAGATGATGTATGAACACAGGTGCACATATATCAGCTATTTTAATCGAACGTGGGTCATCGGATGAGATTTACGAGCCAGAAATACCTGTTTTATAAGCTGAAGAAAGCTCGAGTGAAGGTAAAATATGAGTAAGTGTGTTTATGACACAGTGACAACTTTAATTAGTTTGACAGAGTGAAAACAGAGTGACGGTAAACTGATTAGTGCAGCTAAAAGCAGACTAATACATGACGGCTCATCCCAGAGCAATCACACTTCATAAATCAGTCACGCAAACTGAACGAGTGCTTCACGCTCGGCGTAATGAACTTTAGAAGAAGCCGACATACAGCGAGTCGTACTTTCGAATCTAACAACTCTGGAAAGCATCCAAGCGAAATGCTTGCGCTTTTTTTTTCTTTTTTTTTTCCCGTCGCTGTTTTGATGGTAAATATAATCATATCACGGCCAGATGCTTCTGGAAAACACAAAAACATCAAGCAAAAGTTGAAGTGAAATAGTTTCATCTGAACTGTCATTTTCATTTAAACGGGCCAATCAGAGCGCGGCGTCACACTCGTACGTCCCAGTCGCACGTCCCAGTCGCTCACACACACTCGTACTAATTGGCTACGCGGCTTAGACTCGCGCCGAAGAGAAACAAACCACTTTTGCGGTCTGCGTTTTCCTCTTTGGGAGGTTTTTTCTTTGCCCCTCTAAATAAATAACAGCGCTGGAGTTCAGCCTGACTGACGGTAAATTGGCTGGAGTGACGTCCGGGTCTCCGTAAGAGGCTCTCGAGGGCCCGGCGACGAGATAAAGAGGGAATCAAGGGGCGTTTATTAATCAGAGGCACACGGCTCCTGACTGACACACAGAAATATGTGGAATGGCGTGAAGGAGGCAAACAAACAGCTGGAGAAGTTAACTACTACTTGTTTTAGGAGGAAGGCTGAGAGGACAATGAACAGTAATATTATCTGTCTGGAAACACACATTTCATTTATCCAAACTAACCTACAGTACGTTTCTTGTGGCATGTGGCAATATGACAAAAAAAAAAAAAAAAAAAAAACTATATATATATATATATATATATATATATACACATCTTGCTAAAGAAAAACCAAAGGTCCTTTGACCTATATTATTAAAATATATATCATTTTATTTATATTATGTTCTAAAAATTGATTAAATAGATTTTCACTCATCAAAAAAAGCTAATTATTAAACAATAAAAAAAATAATAAATAATTACATTATATATATATATATATATATAAAATAATATAAATACATTTTATTATTATATTGATTATTTTACAGAAAAAATGAAAGGTCCTATAATATAATACAATATTTAGTATATATATATATATATTATATATATATACACATACACACACAATTGTAGTGAAATTATTACATTATATAAATACATTTATTATTATTAATTTTTAAAAAGGAAAAAAGAAGGGCTTGTTGAGTTGTCCAAAGGAGGATTATTTTTTATCCAAAAATTATATATAATAAATATAATAATTAATTAGTTAGTTTTCCTACATCTTTAAACTTTTAATTATTACTATTACTGTATTATTATTATTAACATTTTATAAATTTATTATATTCATATTAAATACATCATTATTCTTTAATTAAAAATATAAAATAAATAAATATTATAATAACTAGAAAAGAAAATATGTATTTTTTGTAAATATAGCAAAATCAGGATAAAAGCACGCACATCACCGGCAAAAAATGCTCAAAGATGGGTGCTTGACCAAAAAATATTAATAAAAAGCAGAAAAAAAGTCGGCACACCAAAGCTCCAAAAATATGGCTCTTTGTCAGACTTTAAATATATATATATATATATATATATATATATATATATATATATATATATATATTATATTATATATTATATATATATATAAATATTTTTTTTTTTTATTTTTGTTTGTGTGTGTGTGAGGTGTCTGAACTCACTTGCATGGACCTGTAGGCCGCAGCTGCTGCAGGACAGCAGGACGCTGGTGCCGTCGTCACCGATGTGGGAGTTTGACGGCAGGGGTTCAGTGTTCTCGGCACCGGCGCTGAAGCACATCTCTGGAACCAGCGGACGGGTGCGACACCCGACCCGGGACACCAGTCCGGACGTGTCCGAGGTGTGGAAGGGGTCCTTCGCAGGCTAAACTCAGAAAAACACATGAGACAGGTCAGCATGTTAAAAAGGACCTAATAGAATTGATTTTCATGCTTGAATGTTCAAAAAAAAAAAATTTTCTCATATAAAATGCTCTGTCAGTAACGCTTTGTTTACTTCCTGTCTATATGAAGCCCCTCCTTCTGGTCGGCTGGACCAGTGTGTTGTGATTGGTCAAGTCCTTCTGATTTCATGGCGATAGTCAAAACTCTGAATATGTGAGACTATCTCAGTATGTTGACCGTGATGCATTATTAATTACCTGCGTGTACGGACAGAACAGCGTGCACACGGCGCAGTGTGGCTCGATGGTCGCCATGGCTGCGTTGAACTGCTTCTCAGCCAGGAAGTTTGGCGAGCGGTTCTGCCACAGGTTCTGCCACAGGTCCTTCTTGGTCTCCGGACCCACGCCTCCACCTACTGGCAGCCCCGAGTACAGCTCTACAGGAACACAGAGAGACGATACACACGTGATTCACACATAATTACACAAGAGTAACTACATCTTCATAGATAGATAGATAGATAGAGTAGAAGATAGAATAGATAGATAGATAGATAGATAGATAGATACAGTACACCTAGTTTACAGGTAAATGAATCATATTGAAGTTAAATGGGGCTGAATGTTAGTGTTCTCCTCTTGCTGTCAATCGTGACTCTACAGACAGCAGGTGAAGATGTATTTTTGGAGCGTTTTGATGCCCCTCTGTCCTGTATTTTGCCCCCTGCAGTGACAGCGGGCGGTGCAGGATTACAGCTGTCTGTCTGTTCATAACACACAGCACAGACAAATCAATAACCGTCTTTCAGCCGCTCGATTTTATAAAGCGCTTATTGTTTGTGGCTGCTTTCTTTCATACTTTATTGCTTTTGCTCTTTGTGCTCGCAAGTACACACTTTCACAACAAACAAACCAGAACACTCTGAAATGAAATGTTCTAGAAACATTCATATTGTAAAAACTAATCTAACTTTTAACAACTTTCTCCTCACTTGAAAATGTACCATCAGACATTTATCTAGGATGACATGTTTCTTTTCTCCATGTGGCAACGAAAGCATATTTCTCATAGTACGTCTATTTGTCTGTTCAAATGCATATTTCTGCATTAAATACAACAATTTATGCGAGGTTTTACGAACATCACACAACCTTAAGAACATCATTTGATTTTTTTGTGTCATTTCGAATGTCATTTTTATGTAAGTCATTCAATTTTAAGGACGTCATTACGAATTTCATTTGAAACATGAGCAAAACAAGTTCATGAAAATCTTCAAAATTAACATAAGAACAATTTAACGAACAATTTAAAAATATATTTCAATTTTATACCGCCATCTGTAAAAGAGGAGCAAAAGTAATTTGGGTAAATCTTTCGTAACAGTTTACGCAGGAATGATTGTACGAACAACCTTAAGAAGATCGTTAGATTTTTTGTTTATTATTTCGAATGTCAGTTTTGAAATGCAAAATGGCCTCATAAATTTATGTACGTCATTTTAAGGACGTCATTCTGAAATTCATGAAGATCTTTCATAAACATTTTCTTACGTAAAATACGTCATTCGAATTTAAGGACGTCATTACGAACTTCATTTGAAACGAGCAAAAGAAGTTCATGAAAATCTTTCATAAATACATTACAGAAAATATTTAATTGAATCTGACAATTAACATAGTTTTTAATAGTTTTACGAACAATTTAAAAAAATATAATACGGTTTTACGACCACCATCTGTAAAAGAGGAGCAAAATGTATTTGGGTAAATCTTTCGTAACAGTTTACACAAGAATGGTTGTACGAGCAACCTAAAGAAAATCATTAGACTATTTGTATAATATTTCAAACATCATTTTTGAAACGTACATACAAGAATTGCTTGATAAATTTGCATGTGTAATTAAAATTTAAGGACGTCAAAACGAACTTCATTTGAAACGAGCAAAAGAAGTTGATGTAAATCTTTCTTAAATATATTATGTAAAATGTTGAATTAACATAGTTTTTAATAGCTTTACGAACAATTTAAAATATATATAATTTGGTTTTACGACCGCCATCCATATAAAAAGAAGCAAATTGGATTCGGAGAAATTTTTCGTAACAGTTTACGCAATAATATTTCAAACATAATTTCTGAAACATCCATGCAAGAATGACTTTATAAATTTATGTACATCATTTTAAGGACTTTTAAATATATTCTTAAGTAAAATGATGAACTGAATTTTACAATTAACATAAGAATAAGTTTTACGAACAATTTAAAAAATATAATTCGGTTTTACGACCGCCATCTATAAAAAAGGAGAAAAACTAATTTGGGTCAATTTTTCGTAACAGTTTATGCAAGAATGATTGTACGAACAACCTTATGAACATCATTAGACTTCTTGTATATTATTTCAAACATCATTTTTGAAACGTACATACAAGAATGACTTCATAATTTTACGTACATCATTCGATTTTAAGGACGTCATTACAAACTTCATTTGAAACGAAGAAAACAAGTTCATGAAAATCTTTCGTAAATATATTCTTACGTAAAACATTGAATTGAATCTGACAATTAACATAAGAATGACTTTACAAACAATTTAAAAATAGAATCGCCAAAAAATACAACCGTCATCTATAAAAGAGGAGCAAAACTAATTTGGGTAAATCTTTCATAACAGTTTATGCAAGAATGATTGTACGAACAACCTAAAGAAAATCATTCGATTTTTTGTTTATTATTTCAAATGTCAGTATTGAAATGCAAGAATGGCTTCATAAATTTATGTACGTCATTTTAAGGACGTCATTCTGAAATTCATTTAGATCTTTCATAAACATTTTCTTACATAAAATACGTCATTCGAATTTAAGGACATCATTACGAACTTCATTTGAAACGAGCAAAAGAAGTTCATGAAAATCTTTCATAAATATATTATTACGAAAAATATTTAATTAAATCTGACAATGAACATAGTTTTTAATAGTTTTACAAACAATTTAAAAAATATAATTCGGTTTTACGACCGCCATCTGTAAAAGAGGAGCAAAACTAATTTGGGTAAACCTTTTGTAACAGTTTACGTAAGAAAGGTTGTACGAACAACCTAAAGAAAATGATTAGACTGTTTGTATATTATTTCAAACATCATTTTTTAATCGTATATACAAGAACAGCTTGATAAATTTACATACGTCATTCGAATTTAAGGACGTCAATACAAACTTCATTTGAAACGAGCAAAAGAAGTTGATGTAAATGTTTCGTAAATATATTCTTATGTAAAATGTTGAATTGAATCAGACAATTAACAGTTTTTAATAGTTTTACAAACTATTAAAAAATATATAATTCAGTTTTACGATCTCCATCTGTAAAATAGGAGCAAAATGTATTTGGGTAAATCTTTCGTAACAGTTTACGCAAGAATGGTTGTACGAACAACCTAAAGAAAATCATTATACTATTTGTATAGTATTTCAAACATCATTTTTGATGTTTGAAGAACAAGAATCGCTTGATAAATTTGCATGCGTAATTCGAATTAAGGACGTCAATACGAACTTCATTTGAAACCAGCAAAACAAGTTCATGATAATCTTTTGTAAATATATTATGTAAAATGTTGAATTAACAGTTTTTAATAGTTTTACGAACAATTTAAAATATATATAATTTGGTTTTACGACCGCCATCCATATTAAAAAGAAGTAAATTAAACAAATTGGATAACATAAGAATGACAAACAATTTAAAAATAGAATCGCCAAGAAATACAGCCATTTACAATTTAAAATGTATATAATTTGGTTTTACGACCGCCATCCATATAAAAAAAAGAAGCAAAACGATTCGGGTAAATTTTGCGTAACAGTTTACGCAATAATATTCAAACATCATTTCTGAAACATCCATGCAAGAATGACTTTTAAAATTATGTACGTCATTTTAAGGACGTCATTCTGAATTTCATTTGAAATTCATGAAAATCTTTCGTAAATATATTCTTACATAAAATGTTGAATAAATCTGAAAATTAACATAAGAACAGTTTACAAAACATTACAAAATATATATATATATATATATATATATATATATCTATATATATATATATATAATTCGTTTTTTACAACCGCCATCTATAAAAGGAGGCAAAACTAATTTGGGTAAATCTTTCGTAACAGTTTACGCAAGAATGGTTGTACGAACAACCTAAAGAAAAACATTATACTATTTGTATAGTATTTCAAACATCATTTTTGAAACGTACATACAAGAATCGCTTGATAAATTTGCATGCGTAATTCGAATTTAAGGACGTCAATACGAACTTCATTTGAAACCAGCAAAACAAGTTCATGATAATCTTTTGTAAATATATTATGTAAAATGTTGAATTAACATAGTTTTTAATAATTTTACCAACAATTTAAAATATAAATAATTTGGTTTTACGACCGCCATCCATAAAAAAGAAGCAAATTGGATTTGGGGAATTTTTCGTAAACAGTTTACACAACAATATTTCAAACATCATTTCTGAAACATCCATGCAAGAATGACTTTATAAATTTATGTACATCATTTTAAGGACTTTTAAATACATTCTTAAGTAAAATGATGAACTGAATGTGACAATTAACATAAGAATAAGTTTTACGAACAATTTAAAAAATATAATTCGGTTTTACGACCGCCATCTATAAAAAAGGAGCAAACGATTCAGGTAAATTTTTTTGTAACAGTTTACACAAGAATGGTTGTACGAACAACCTTATGAACATCATTAGACTGTTTATATATTATTTCAAACATTTTTGAAACGTACATACAAAATCGCTTGATAAATTTGTATGCATAATTCGAATTAAGGAGGTCAATACGAACTTCATTTGAAACCAGCAAAACAAGTTCATGATAATCTTTTGTAAATATATTATGTAAAATGTTGAATTAACAGTTTTTAATAGTTTTACAAACAATTTAAAATATATATATATAATTTGGTTTTACGACCGCCATCCATATAAAAAAGAAGCAAAACGGATTCGGTAAATTTTGCGTATCAGTTTACGCAAGAATATTTCAAACATCATTTCTGAAACATCCATACAAGAATGACTTTATAAATTTATGTACGTCATTTTAAGGACGTCATTCTGAATTTCATTTGAAATTCATGAAAATCTTTCGTAAATATATTATACATAAAATGTTGAATTAAATCTGAAAATTAACATAACAGTTTTACAAACAATTTAATATATATATATTCGTTTTTACAACCGCCATCTATAAAAGAGGAGCAAAACGAATTCAGGTAAATTTTTTTGTAACAGTTTACGCAAGAATGGTTGTACGAACAACCTTAAGAACATCATTAGGCTGTTTATATATTATTTCAAACATTTTTGAAATGTCCATGTAAGAATGACATCATTCTGAAATTCATGAAGATCTTATGAAATATGTTCTTACATAAAAATGTTGAATTGAATGTGACATGGTTCACAGAAATCTGCTTCTTTCATGAATGAGGACCAAAATATTAATAATACGTTCTTCCATTACTATCTCATATTTCATTTTGGTCTCACACGAATGATGTCATGGTAGCAGTACCCACCCTCATCGCTGGAGGCTTCCTGTTTGACTATGGAGTGAGGCGAGCGCATGGGCGGCTTGCTGAACGGATGCCTTCGGCTCTTCTTCACCTCAACTTTCTTCTTCAGCTTCGTGAAGGGATTCGGCTGAGAACAACAAAATATACATTTGTCAATAATTCACCTCAATGTTTAAAGTCTGTGGGCCAGAATTAGAGGCTGTAAAAACCCGTGGGATCAGAGAAACTGCTCACCTGCAGGCCGGACAGAGGAGCGGCTCCATTATTCTGGGTTTGCATGTCGTTCACTGAAGCAAACTGCTCAAAAGCTTGCTGGAAAGAGATATCGTCAGGATGCTTCGGCTTCTTCTTTTTCTTCTTCTTCTTCTCTCCATTTTCCGGCGGAGGATCCTGCGTATCTGTTTTTCCATCTTCACCTGCTGAATGACAACAAAGATGAATGAATGGGAAGAAAATACCATCATTGGTATTAAGGCAATTGCTATGTGTTGCCAGGATGTTGCAAATCAACTGTATTTTGTCATTCATCAGATGAAAACCTACACCGTTTACCAGTAAAACGCAGTTGATCTGATAATTATAGGTTTCATTTTGTATTTATGATGTTACTGTAAGATTTTAGCACAATCAAGGCTGTACAAAAGATGTTTTCCTTTCAGAAACTGCCGTTCTTCCCTTTCAGAATGCATCAAGGGCTTTCATCAAACTCGAGGTGCTCTTCAGGGACTGATTTCCCGCAAAAACGTTAAAATCACTCACATTAAGATGCAAATGCATCCTTTAGCATTAGTATTCATCTGCAGCATGGGACTTCAGCTTTGAAGAGCGTTTAAATAAAACATGTTAAAGGTTGATTTCCGTCACCTCCTCCCCGGAGCGCCGCCTCCGCCTGCTCCTGCTCCTCCCTCTCCAGCGCCTCCAGCGTGAGCAGCGCCCTCCCGCGCCATCCGCTCGTCCCGCTGCTGCCGCCGCTGCTCCTCGCGCTCCTCCACCTTGCGCATGTACTCGCTCATGTCCAGCTCCACGCCCTCGTCCGCCAGAATCTTCACCTCCTCCAGCTTCAGACGCCGGAACTGCTTCACCTTCGCCTGAGCTCTACAACAAACAACGCACGCGGATAACCGACTTTTATTTTGAACCAAAAGTTTTCACACTAGTAGTTATAAATAGATTTATTATAGATAGTATCAGAGTTATTATAGTTAACTGAAATAAAATGAACTTGAAATAAAATGAACGTTATCGGAAAAAAAAAAAAATATACAAAAACTTGCTAAAAAACTAAAACTGAAATAAAAATGACAGTTAAAATAAAAATGTCAAAGACGTACAACAAAATTACTAAATCTTTAATTAAAATGAAACAGGAAAATATGTTGCATCTAAACATATCTATAATAGTATCTAAATGACACTATTTAGTATATAGATAGTATTATTTATTAAGATTCGAATAGTACAGGTCAATTCACGTCTATGATAAATTTTCTGAATTTCGCAGAGACGTGTTAAAATAAAACAATGCATTTGTATAATCTTTCCCCAGTGAAAAAAAAAGCTTTTTTTAAAATTTACAACAGCTTTGCTATTTTCGCAGAGACATGTCCGTTAAGACAAAACAACCCATTTGGGGAAAAAGCAAAAAAAAAAAAAAAAAAGCTTTTTTGCAGCGATATAAAAGCATTTTATTACAACAGATATAATATTACTATAACTAAGCATAAGTATCATTAGAACGTGACATTCCTACATCATGCTATCACAGAAAACAATGCATTTGCGCAATGCATTTTTTTGGCCAGTGAAAAAACCCCTCAGCATTAGTACGATTTTTATTTCAAAACAAACGTTTTCCACTAGTCTTTAGTAAGTAAGATCGTTTTTTATTTATTAAGATTCGAACAGTAAAGGTCAATTCATGGCTATGAAAAATGTGCGTGTTTTCGCATGTCGTTAAAATGAAATTATGCATTTGCATACTTTTTTCCCCAGCGAAAAAGCTTCTTTATTACAAAATCTTTACTATTACTAGTTTTTATTTATTAAGATCGGAACAGTAAAAGTCGATTTACAGCTATGACAAATTATCGCAGACACGTCGTTAAAACCGAAATCTATTTCTGAGAAAAAATAAATAAATTTTTCCAGTGAAAAAAAAAACTCAGCATCAGTACGATTTTAATTTCCAAAACATAAGTTTTCCACTAGTCGTTAGTAAGACTTTTTATTTATTAAGATTCTAACAGTAAAGGTCCATTCATAGCTAGAGATGTTAAAATGTTTCGTAAAACCAAGCAATCCATTTGCGTAATGTTTTTCCTTCATGAAAAAAGCTGTACTATTACTATAAATAAGTTTCACAGTGACTCGTCAATAAAACGTAACAATAAATTTGCACGCAGTTTTTTTTTCAACAGAAAAAACAGTTTTTTGTGTGTTTTTTTTTTCCAATTTAGCTTTTTAAAGACAAAAACACTGAAAATAAGATGTTTTTGATTTTTTTTAACCAGCAAAAAAAGTTACCAAAATCTTTAAAAAATGCATTTTTGTAAATCCTATTATACAATTCAAGGCCGTAACCATGTTTTGAACACTGGGGGGACCAATTTTTTAAAAGCATAAGAAACAGAAGTGAAGGAAATTTTAGGTCTAATTCCAGTTGAGAAATAATCATTTTGAACTATTTGCAAATAATATTTGCATTAATTGGCATTAAAATTTGCACACATGAAGCCTACTTTTATTTGTATGCCTAATATGTTGAAAATGTAAAAGTTTCTCATCACGCTCAGATAGGAATTACATCAATCACATAAGTGCATATTTTCAAATCAAAAAAGCCATATTTGAGAAAAAAGTCAAATAGTTTGCATCCCTGGATGTTACTCTCAGTCGTTTAACATTTCTAATTATCGGGGGGACCTGTCCGCTCAATGTCTATGGTGGTTACGGCTCTTGTGTAATTTGACTTGTAATGTTACATTCCACAAAAAAAGTGGAAGTTTGTTTTTGGAAATGTGAAGTATTCGGCACCTGCGCAGGAGCTTCTCTCTGAACGTGACTCTGTTTTTCCTCCAGTGCTCCAGCTCGGGGCTGGTGAGGTTTGTGGGTTTCAGGTGGTCCAGGACCATGGCGTCCTTCCCCTGTTTCCACTGCTCGTAGCGGTCGGGCTGCAGGCAGCGCACAAACACGTCCATGGAGATCTTCACCATATCCTTACGGCACGTGCACTGCAGAAACAAAACAAATCCAAATCAACAAGTGTGAAACAGACAGTCCTGTCTTTAAACTCTGACTGGATGTGATGTGACACAATCACAGCCAATCAGGACAGTTTAGTTCACAGCTACATGTGATATTTTAGACCAATGAGATTCCACTGTGGGCGGGACTAATCGGCACAACGACGCATATTTTAATAAGTTGCTAATAAATAAATAGTTCTGATGATGTAAACAATATTTAAAATCTTCAAAACTGGAGGTGAAAAATAAAATCAATTAAACTATAAAAATTATATTTTACAAAAAAATTAATTAAATTAAATTGAATATGAAAGCTATAAATTTAATGATAAATATAAATTAAAATCAAATACATTTAAAAATGAATAACAAATAATTTAAACAATAATATCAATTAAATAAAAAATAATTTAAAAAAATAAATAATGCAAATTAAAATAATATAAATGTTAAAAATCCAGTTGCAAAATAACTTTGTAGTGAAATACTTCTATAATTATAAGGTAATTACCTAAAAATGCCTTAAAAAAAGTCTGTAAGCTACAAAATTTTGGGGATAAAAAATACAGCCCTGCTAAAAATACAAATAATAATAATAAAAACCAATTGATTAATGAAAATCCAGTTGTGCTAAGAGCAGATTTAGTAAATCTGTAGTGGATATTTTGATAATAATAATAATGTAATATATTACATTATTTTAATATGCAAATGACCTAAAAAGTCCTTAAAAACTACAAAATATTGGAGTTCAAAAAGATGAAGTCGTACAGTCCTGCTCAGAATCACATTAAGTGTCTGAACGATGATTGCGAGGAAAATGAAGGCGTTGGAGACGAGACGTGATGATTAGATGAAACACGTCTTCATCCAGGTGCGCAGATGTGAGATTATTAAATCATCAGCGCTGACGACTGTGAGGGGGAAAACAGGCTTTTAATCGCAGAGATTGTGCGGCGTGGACTGAACGCACAAATCAACATCTCTCCATCAACAGCGCCAGAGAGACGGATGAGAATAGAAGTCATTTTCCTGTAAGCTGCGGTTGGGTGTATTACATCTGGCCGTTATTTCCAGCACTGCGCTGGAGCTGCTGTTCAATTACCAGAAACATTCTGCAGCTGAAGAGCAGACAGGCTGTGCGCAAACCACAGCCCGAGTGTGTGTGTAATAACGGCAACAAGCGCTATTCTTCACTCCCAAATGTCAACGACTCGCAGCGTAACTCCAGGGCTTGGCATATTATACTCAGAAATGCAATTGCAGCCCGACTGGAAGGATCTGACTCCACCTGTGGAGAAGACCGGCTAAACTGAAACTACTGATGTACTTAACAGCAACGTAACACAAACAGCGTTTCCAAAAATAAGATTTCACAAGCTACAAAACTGAGAATTCATATATTAGTGAGAATATTCTGAGAATATTCAATATACAGTATGTACGTGTATATATATATTTATATTTATTTATTTATTTAAAGTTTTGATTGAAAAATTCAGCGCTAACGCAGATTTGAATTGCTGTTGTTAATTGACAGCTGAAACAGTGTCATTAAGGAATAAGATCACATGGGTGTTTGAATCAAGATCACGATTTTTAAATGATCATCGCAGTTTGTATAATATAATAATTTTATAATATATATATATATATATACATATATATAAACATATATATACACACTTAATATTAGACTAACAATGAAAAAATGAAACTGGAAAAAAGAAAATGAAATAATATATATATATCTACACCAAAGTATTTTAATAATATATATTTTTTTTTTTTTGGGTTTGCAAGATTTTTTTTAAATATTTTTTTGTTTTAATGGCTGTATTAATTAATACATAATATATTAAAAAATACAGTAAAAACAAATATTTTGAGAAATTATTAAAATAACAGTTTTCTATTTAAATACATCTGAAGATGTTTTGATTTGTTCCTGTGATGCAAAGCGAATTGTTCATGATTTGTTCATTAATAAAAAGTTCAATAGAACAGCATTTATTGATATAGAGAATTCATTTGTAACATTAAAAATCTTTACTAAAATCTTACTTTTTACTACACCAAACTTTAAAAATAATAAATAAATAATTAATATATATATATATATATACACATACACCAACAGTACAGTCCAAAAGTTTGGAACCACTAAGATTTTTAATTTTTTAAAAGAAGTTTCGTCTGCTCACCAAGGCTACATTTATTTAATTAAAAATACAGTAAAAACATAAATTGTGAAATATTATTACAATTTAAATAACTGTTTTCTATTTGAATATTTGACAAAGTAATTTATTCCTGTGATCAAAGCTGAATTTTCAGCATCATTACTCCAGTCTTCAGTGTCACATGATCCTTCAGAAATCATTCTAATATGATGATCTGCTGCTCAAGAAAACATTTAATGTGTACAATTGTACAAAATATTTGTGTACAATATTTTTTTCAGGATTATTTGATGAATAGAAAGTTCAAAAGAACAGTGTTTATCTGAAATCTAATCTTTTGTAAACATTATAAATGTCTTTACTGCCACTTTTGATTGATTTAATGCATCCTTGCTGAATAAAAGTATTCATTTCTTTTTCTTTTCAAAAAATAAAAAAAAAATTCTTACTGACCCCAAACTTTTGAACGGTAGTGTATAATGCTACAGAAGCTTTGTATTTCAGATAAATGCTGTTCTTTTGAACTTTCTATTCATCAAGGAATCCTGAAAAAAAAAACACAACTGTTTTCAACATTGAAAATAATCATAAATGTTTATGAGCAGCAATCAGCATATTAGAATGATTTCTGAAGGATCATGTGACACTGAAGACTGGAGTAATGATGCTGAAAATTCAGCTTTGATCACAGGAATAAATTACTTTGTCAAATATTTAAATAGTACACAGTTATTTTAAATTGTAATAATATTTCACAATATTACTGTTTTTACTGTTTTTAATTAAAATAATGTAGCCTTGGTGAGCAGACGAAACTCTTTTTTAAAAACATTAAAAATCTTAGTGGTTCCAAACTTTTGGACTGTATGATATATATATAATATATATATATATATATATATATATTATATCAAAAAAACATACATTTCAGATTATAACAATGATTATAACATTGAAATATGGGTCCCATTTATATTAAGTGGCTTTAACTACTATGTATTTACATCAAAAAAATAAGTACAATGTACTTATTGGTTCATATTGAATTGCAAAACACTTTTGCAGCTATTGAGGTGGATACGGGTAAGGTTAGGGAAAGCTTTGGTGGTATGGGTAGGTTTAAGGGTAGGGGTAAGGTGTAAGGGATGGGTCAACAGTGTAATTATAAATGTAATTACAGAAATTAATTACAGATGTAACTACATGCAGTGTTTTTAAATATAAGTACAATGTAAACATGTATGTACACATAAGTGCATTGTATCAAATGATTAATTTAAATGTAAGTACATAGTAGTTAAGGCCACTTAATATAAAGTGGGTCCAAAAAAAATAAAAAAATAAAATAATTCACACTCAATGTCTTTTATTGTTTATTCCTCACTGCTAAATGAATAAATGGAAATGGAGTGAGAATCCAAACGGGGGAAACAATCACTCGCTCCTGAAGAGACCAGAGCAGTGATGCTGCGCCTCATATCTGAGATTAAACATGTTAATAACTCATGCCGTCACTCTCACAAGAGCCGTTTGGACGTGATGCAGGTGTGTTTATTACTAACATCTTCGTTTGTTCAGCAGCTTCTCTGGGATCTCAAAACACACACAGACTACAAGAGATGGGCGAAACATTCACATACATTCACAATGATGTAAAATTAAGCAATATCACAACAAATTTAATGCGCTAAAGAGTCATTAGACTAGTTTTACAGACTGACTTGATTCAGTGATTTTGTTCACAATTCTTTTATAAAATGTTAAAACACTTGTATGGTATATTTTCTGATTGTATGATATGTGTATAAGTGTTTTCTGTTTTCATTTAGTGGAAAATATGCACTAATGACTTTTGAAAGTAAAAACAAAACAAAACAAAACATCCTTTTATACCATTTGAGATCAAATACTTCAATATTATTGTGATATGTACTAAATATCATCAAAAGGGCTGGATAATATTTAGGGTAAGTTTAGACGACAATGATGTACTAAAAATGTAAAAAATTTTCCTTTGCGTTTTTCACGTACAATGTCAAAATAATCTGTGAAAACGACTCAAAACACTGTGTTCTACTGCCAGGCCAGTAGATGGCGATGTCACTTTGTAAAGAAACACTATGCGCCTATAATATGGTGCGCATAACATCACCATTTTCACACATGCGTTTTTGTAGTTTAACGTGAAGACGATAATGGTATCGTTTGGTAAAAGTTTGCGTTTTTCAGGCCCCCAAAACTCTATTGTCGTGTAAATGAATGGCCAAAACGCATAAAAAGATTAAAATTTTTAGTTGAAAATGGTGTTGTGTAAATGGCCCCCCCAGATGCATTTTGGCTGTAGCCCACCATTTTCACACATAAACATTCTGCAACATGCTAAAAAAAAAAAAAAACAGTATTTTGCGACGAAAGTGCAGGTTTAACGATCTCTACCTAATGAGCTGCTCTATCAGAACTGAAATAATGACTCAAACTGTTATCAAATTCCCACAGAAGATACTGCTGCTCGTGTGGTTTAATTAGCGGCAGTGAGCCGCCGCCACACGTCTCTGACCCTCTCGTGCTCCGACACTCGCCAGCATCTCTTCAGATCGCTCTAATCATCACACAACAAGACGCTCTGTGTGACACGTGTGTTTAACATGTGCTGAGGAATCTTTACATGCCAGACAAGAAAACGATCTGGAACATGTCTCTCGTATAATATATATAAGAAAAGAAAGAAAGAAAGAAAGAAAATTTGTTGAGAACCCATAAATACAATCACTTTCAATGTGACATAATTGCTTATTATTTTTGACCAATAGGTGGCGCTGACACAAAATTGATGTGGTGTGGTCAGTGTTGGGTGGCAATGACACACACCAATTTGGTGTCAATAGGTCAAATCTTTCCAGAGATACAGCTTCAGATGCAGTTTGGCATTATGCCATCAAATTTGTTGATACGCTAAACGAAAACGGTTTTGTCTATTGGCTCGAAATCCATAATTTTTTGCCAGCATATTCTGAAGATGATCTGAGTCAAATTTGGTAAAAATGACCAAAGGTCTAGGAGGAGTTTGGAAAAGTAAGTTTAAAAAAATCAAAATGGCGGACAGGAAGTTTCATTATAATTTTTGACCACAAGATGGCGCTACCACAAAACTTTTTGAATACCTTCGTTTTGTAATGATATGCCAATGTGTTCATAAAATATAGCATTTTACAACAAAATTCAAAATCAACGCCCAAAATGGAAGATGTGAAAATTAGGTTCGACTCAGTATGCTGCGACCAGTCTTGTGATTTTTGGCCAAACTGTTAAGTTTTAAGCAAAAAGAGTCAGTTTTGACCATTTGGTGCAGTACGAATGAAGAAAAATGAAACAAAAAAAAAACAATAATGAAAAGTAAAAACTGTAACTACTGAACAAACAAATGAAAGCAGCAAGAACGAAAGTATGAATGAAAAGTTTTGAAGAACTAATGAACGAGCAAAAGAAAAGCAAACGAATGAGAAATAAAGGAAGGAGTGTGAGAGAGACGTCTCACCTGCGTGGCCATCTTGCCGTAATCGATCCAGCGCAGGGTTGCGAAGTTGGTGGATTCGGCACAGTTGAATCCGTGGTTGAATCCGGCGTGATATCCGTACGGGAACGTGATCATGAACTCGCCCTCTTCTTGAGTGATCTACGAGAGAAAAAGTCGAAATCATTACGAGGAAGCCCACACAATTTGCGCAACTTTTTCACGTTATCTGCACTGATTACTCTGTATAATCGTAATTCCCCAGAATTTATTTAATAGTAAAATATGTTAAACTGAGAATATTACATTCTTATGGCAATGTTGGTGAACTGTATATAAAAAAAAAAAAAAAAAAAATGCTAGAATAGTTTATATGCAAAAAAAGCAAGTGAAAAAAACTCCAACATGAACAAACTAAAGAAAAGTAATGTGAAAAAAAGTTTGAACAAAAACAACTTTTTTTTATATTTCTTTTACTATTTATTTAATTAATAAATGAATAATAAAAACAATTAAATGTCAGGTATTAGCTAAAAAATACAGCATTTTGTTGAAAAAAAAAAATGCAACCAAAAAAGGAACAAACAAACAAACATTTCTTTTATTACTTTTATTATTTAATTAATAAATGTTCAGGTATTAACTGTAAAACAAAATGCAAAAAAATTGTGTTAATTTTATAACTTATTAATCAATTAATATATCAATACTTAAAAATAATTAATTAAAAATGTAATAAAATTTTCGTTAAAAAGAAATTACATTTAATTAATATAAAAAGTTAGGTATTATGGTGTAAATTTGCATTACAAAAAAATAAATATATAATTTTTGCAAATAGATAATAAAAACCCAAGACTTTGAATGCCTTTATTTTGAATTCTGCATGTGTCCTAATAATCCTGAACTTCTCAACACATCCTTCAATTGCGCCTCTGAAGAAGGAAGTGGTGGACGTTTAATTTTTTCCAGCTATCGCTCCGTTACCCTACAACATATTATTAATTTCATTGAGCTCGGAGGTAATCTTGGTGAAGGCAACATTTAAAGGACTCAGTGAACTGTACTTTGATGAAAGAGCCAATAACTGGTGAATTAAGCTGCAAACGACACTTCAGAGGGGGAAAAACCCGACGTGGGAAAATCAGCCGAGACTGAGAAACATGTCGGCTTCCAACGTTAATATCTACAGCCATTAGTGGCTGATGGGAAGAGAAATTTGCTGTGAGAAATCTTTACCCTCCCCTCTCATACGACGCACAGTTTCTCCTTCCATTCATCGTCTCCTTCAAATCTCTCACTCTTCAGCTGCCGGGGGCCGAAGGAAAAGCCATTTTCAGGCTGTACAAGCGCAATTAAGGTGGAGCCGCTGAGCATGGCGCGAGTTAGCCGGCCTTAGCTAATGAATACTTTCATTTCCCTCCGTTTTCTTACTTTGCGGCCGCTGAAGCTCCTGGTCAAGTCACGCTTCAGCGTCACGCTGGCGTCCATTAGAAAGAAAGTTAGATTCATTAACGACATTCAGAGCGATATTTCACTTCTATGTGTCTGGTTGGTTCATAGAATTAGTTTTTATACACTCAACGAAAAAAAGATTATTTGCACAACTGTAGAGAACGATATATTGTGTTATGGTGTGTCAATTGGTGGCAAATAAATATAAATAAATCAATGGGCCTATTTTAAATTAAATAAAACATAAATACATAAAGAAAAACAAAATGTATAATTTTAAAATAAATAAAAAATAAGCATTTAAAGTAAATCTGAAATAAATAAAAAAAAAGATTTAAAATAAGAACAATTAAAGTAGATTTTTTAAAAATGTAAAATAAAATAATACATTTTAAAACATATAAAAAAATTTAAAATAAATAATTAAAATATATTAATTTTAAATAAATTTACTTAAACACTAATATTTACTTACACTAAGTTTTTCAAAGTTTTTCAAAGTCTAAAATAAAATAAGAAAAATATTAATGAAAATAAATAATATAAATAAAATAAATACAATAAATTAAACATTTAAAATTAATAACTTAAAATATATTAATTTTAAATAAATTTACTTAAACACTAATATATTTACTTACACTAAGTTTTTAAGTTTTTTCAAAGTGTAAAATAAAATAAGAAAAATATTAATGAAAAATATTATAAATAAAATAAACATTTAAAATAAATTAAAAATATTACTTTAAAATAAATGTAAACTTACTTATTCTAATATATTTATTTGCACTTTAATTTTTTTATCAAAGTTTTATAAAGTTTTTCCCCCCAAAATATTAAAAGCACCTTTACAGAAAATGAGATGAAAAACGACTCTGAAAGTCACAAAAAACTGCTCTGAACTGAAAAAAAAAAAGTCCTTACAAAACTTCAAAAAAAAAAATTATCCCAACTTTGAAATCCATTAAAATCAACATGAATTATTTCACAACCAATTTTACTTTCGTAATGCGTCCTTATTTTGTAACTGGTTATTCAACGAGTAAAAAGTACATTTAAATTACATGTTGACTATGTTATTGTATAATACTTTAAAAACAAAATGTTTATATTGTCCAAAAAACAAGACATTTGTTGGCGTTATGCATGTTATGTTTCATAATGGTTTAAGGGTCTTAAATGTCACCACACTAGCAAAGCGGATGAGCTTTAATATATTATTTTCCTTCCTCGATTTCTCCTCACACTCTGGGTTCTCGATGATTGTTCCCTAGCAGGAGTTTTGAGCTGGAAGCTCTAATAACGTCCCCAGACACGTCGAGAGACAGAGAGACAGACAGGCTACCTGCTGAGATCAACACTTCAACCATCTCTCTCTCTCTGTTTTATCTCACTCCAAATCCACCGAGTGTCACATCGACTCAAAAGTGACAATAACATCCACCAGCGGAGCGGCAGGAAGTGAGAATCAGCACCGATGACAGGAAAAAAGCAGATTGAAAGAGTTGAGCACAACGTATAGCACTGCTGAACTTTATCTAGCCTCATTAAAGAGATTTATTCCAGTTTTAATCTTCAGCCTGAAATCACCACGAGAGTCCAGGCCCGGGCCCCTGACAATGGGAATTATCCATGGAGAAGAAAAAACGAGTGCAGTGACTAATTTGCGCGGACAGAAATCGGCGGCGGAGTAAATTGAAATGTAATCCGTGGTGCGGTCGCTAGCAGGGGTCCGTGGTTGGAGTATTAAGCATGCTCGTGTGAAGGGCCTCGAATAAATATGTGCATACACAAAAATTTATGAGTGTGAGGGTCACAGTCCTTTAGTTGAACACCCTCATCATGTTTGTATGCGAAGCTATACTGCTAATATACTGCTAATATCTGCCCACAGGCGGCCTGTGACATTAGCGATTCAGGCTACATTAGCATTAGCATACTTCAGACACTCGCACAACTGTGTGAAATAGCTAAGCGCGCACATTACAGGGTTGTTATCGTTAACTAAAATATTAAAAACAATTCTGTTAATTGAAATAAAGGTGAAATTAAATAAAATATAAGTATTCGTTTAAAAACTTAAACTAAACAAACTTATTTCAGTTTATTGCCTAGGCAACATTTTTAGTTTTTAAGTTAAACCTCTAAAATCATTAAATAGAAATAAGTAAAAACTAAAACTGCCTAAAATTAAAACTGAAATAAAAATAAATTAAGCCTAAACAGCAATATTTAAAAAATAAATAAAAAAAAAACTATAAAATGACAAAAGCACATAACGAAGTTACCAAAATTAAACTAAAATTAACATTAAAACTAAATATATAAAATAAAAGCTAATTTAAAATATTAATAAAACTATAAATACAACTAAAATAACACTGGCATATTCTCATTTTTTTTTTTTTTTAATTGTCGCATTCACTTGAATTCAAATGAATTAGCATTAGCATTTTGGCACGCTGTGGCCTACATAAACATTACTGTGCAAAAAACGAGCGTAGCTACATAAAAGTTAGCGAAAACCTTTTACAAAAAGTAAATTAATGAAAACCTTTTGTGAAAACTGTGAATTACACAGAAGAAAAACTTTAAAGTGTGCACATGCTGTTAGCAGGGTTGATATGTGTGCAACACGCATTGCGTTTGTAAAATACGTAGAAATGTTTCGCTAGGTAAAAACCTGACTGAAATGTTTGTCATCATCCAAATCACAAGTTACTGAAATTGTATTTCCAAAACAGTTTGCGTAAATGAAAAGCATGTTTCATGGAAAATTTCAGAAAATTTGCTTCACTAATGTTAATATGTTAATTAGAGAAGCTAATGACATTAGCTTTATTAGCTTCTTTTACTGGCGTATTAATGAAACACAAGCAGAAGGTTTGTGTAAATTGCTCGTAAAACCATTCTAATAAAAACTGTCACATTTATGTAAATTAATTAGCATTAGCATTTTGGCACACACTGTGCCCTACATAAACATTACAGTGCGAAAATGCAAAAAACAAGTGTAGCTACCTAAAAATTAGCGAAAACTTTTTACAAAAGGTTAAGTCAGTGAATTAACGAAAACCTTTTACGAAAACTGAAATACACACAAGTAAAATTCTAAAGTGTGTGCGGTGTTATTCACCTAAATGAATTAGCATTAGCATTTTGGCGCATATTGTGGCTACATTAACATTTAAAACGTAACATTTAAAACGTCTTCAAACACTCGCAAAACTGTGTGAAATTGCTAAGTGTTCGCACATAAGAGTAGTTACCGAAAAGATTCTTTTCGAAAAAAGAAAAAAGAAATATTAGCTCGCAAAAAAGTCTAAAGTGTGTGTGTATTATAGACTTGTTCATAAGTGTAATTTCACTGTTTTCGTTAAAACATTTCCCCAGGTAAAAATCTGACTGAAAAGTTTGACATCGTTGTTAGACGCAAGCATTAAGTAAGGTTTTACGAAAATGCCCACAAAAATTTGCTTTGCTTATGTTTCGTTAATAAACGCTAACAAAATTAGCTCCTCTCATTAGCTTCACTCGCACCACGCATCACAAGTTACTGAACTTACACATGCAAAGCTTTCCGTAGACAGCAAGAGTAAGAATTGTTTTACGAACAATATACATAAAGTCATTATTAATACGTCAGTGAGAAGCTAATAAAATTAGTTTTATTAGCTTCTTTTAATGGCATATTAATGAAACACAAACAGAACAATGTGTGTAAATTGTTCAATAAACCACGCTTTAAATTGAAAATTGTCGCATTTAATTCAATGAATTGGCATTAGTGCTTCGACATTAGCGTGTTAAGCTAGATGATTTCGACAAAAGTTTGATACATTGTGCGCAAAAAGTCTTAATTCATTAAATGCAAACAAACTGAAATAAAGGTGCGTTTGCGCCATATCGTAATTACTGTAACGAGATTCTGGCTCGTAAAAAGCGCTCACGTCCTCGTAGAGCTCGTAATTACAGTTTGTAAGTTGGATTATGGTAATTACGCGGTGGCGTGAATGCAGCATAACAACTTTACAAACAATTTCCAAAGACATCCTCCTGAATTGGTTGGTTTAAGCCCAGTTTTGCTGATCTGGGCTTCAGCTCCCTGATATAAGCACATCTGACACTCATATAAAACGATATCTGATCTACGGCTCAAAACCATTCCTCTGATATCCAGCAGCTACATACAGATCGTATATGGCTTTTATAGATCAGGTCTTTATGTTTAAGTCAATATAAATGGCACTGTTGGGTTGCTATGGATGCGCTGATCTCTGTAAGTCCCATCAGAGAGCGTTACTGTGGCGACGACTACGACAACATCACAACACACGCCATCTGAAATAAACTCTGCTATATTCAGATCATTACTGCATCAGACCGCAAGACATGAAGATTGAATGACGTTTCTGCAGAAACAAAAACTAATTCCATATAAACTGGCATTTATTTTGTTCCAGTTATTTAAAAAAACTTGAGAAATTATAAATAAATACCAGTAATAATAATAATATTTAAATAACAATACTTTATTATATTATAGTTGGTAATAACTGGAATAAATTGACAATGATTTTACCCATGCAAAGAAAAAAACATTAATTTGTTTAATAAATAAATTATATACACACATACACTATGAATAATAATGATAATTATGTAATTTGTCAGGTTATTGTGTTCTAATTTGCATTATAAATTATAAATACATCAAAAATATAATTAATAAATTAGGAATTAAAATATATTAAATAAAAAGTAAAACAAAAACATTAAAAATATAATCAAATTATGAATAAAAAATGTATTAAATAAAAAAATTATAAATGCATTAAAAATAAAATGTTGTAAAATGATTACATTTTTAATATATTTATAACATTATTATGCAAATTATCACATGAAATTTATGAAACATTATGTAATCTTTATATAATATAACAATAACAATAATAATAATAATTCATATATATAATGAAGCATCATGCAATCTTGATCTTATAATAATAATAATAATAATAATGTATTATTTTAAATTTAATACAAATAATAAGTAAATTAATATAAATATTATATTATAATATAATAAAATATTAATAATGATTACATAAAAAATATAAATGTTTAAATGAAACCATGCAATCAGCAATATTAATGATCATTAAATGATAATTAGTATTTTATTTTTAATAATAATATTAATAATAAGAATACATACATATATTATTCTGAATAATAATTTTAATATATAATCGTTATATTAATAAATAGCTGTTGATTTTAATACATTTATTAATTATTATTATTGTATATTATTATGCAAATTATCATATAATTAATCACATAATAACATTAATTAACATTTGCATGGATAAAATCATTGTCCAGTTATTCCATCTCTATCATTGAATATCTGTGATGTGATACCAGAAGAGACTGTATGTGCTGCACCACAGAGACAGGAAGTGATGTAATCCATGAATAACTCACTCTGTCAAAGGGGATGCTGTACTTCTTCAGGATCGACGGAGAAATGAGGGTCATCTTGTGACGGAGAAACGCGTCGCAGCCCTGAGAACTTCCTGGGAAGAAACCTGCAAACAGGAAAGAGAGAGATATGCATGGCATCATTAAATTATAATACAATACGTACATTTATTTTATTATTATTAAATAAAAAATAAGATACAAAATGCTTTAGGACAGATCCAATGCAAAGCCATTTCTCTGAATTCATCATCTTTGGAGATTCAGACAAGAGCGAGTCGTATAATTGCCGGTTGGAGGTTATCGGTAAAAGCTCTGCGTGCGTCAGTCTGGTCCGGTCCGGGTCAGTACACCAGACACACGCTGAATCATTCTGAAAGCCTTTAATTATTATAATCATCTGCCTCATTCCTGCCCACAGACTACAATATGGGTCATTACGACACGGCCAAACGTCTGACGATCGGCCCAACAGCACAAACACGGCGCTTCAGAGCATGTGATTCATACGTGTCCTCTGTCATTACCGCTGACACGCTTAAGTGGGTTTTTCAGATTAATATGTCAGATCTTGGTTAATTTTCATTTGGCGAAGCCCTTATTTTCAAAGTTACAAATGTACACACATTTTCCCTGTTTTTTCGCTCTATTGTTTCCAATATCTCATTAAAACAATCAAAGTTGAGTTCAATGCATCGATTCTCCTTCAGTAAAAATGCATATGTGAGTATTTGTGTGCAAAACCTGGGTGAGAAGTTTCATAAATTTACTCTGAATGTGGCATTCCAAAAATTCCCAAAAAGAATAAAATAAAAAATATTTATAAAAAATATATGTTAAAATATTCAATTTTAGAAATCATGTAATATATTAAAAATAAATAAAAAGAATAATTTAAAAAAAAATCATTCTGGATTTATATCTATAATAAACGGATGAAACATGTTTAAAAAAATAAATTAAAAAAACATTAAAATTAAATGTAAATAAAAATATATAATATTTAATACGAATAATAAAATGAAAGCCATATTCTGTATTAAAAATAAATATGAATGAATAAATATAACGAATATTTAAAAAAACATCCTGAGTTTATATCTATAATGAACAGATAAAATGTATTAAATTACATTTTTAATAAAATATCTACATATTTAATATTTAATATAATTATAAAAATAAAATGCACATACTACATTAAAAAAAAATAAATAGAATACAAAATAAAAATAATTTTGGGTTAATATCTATGATGAACAGATGAAAAAAAAAATTAAATTATTTAAATAATTTTATAAAATAAATATATTATATTTATTACTAATAATAAAAATAAAATGCATATACTATATTAAAAATAAATATTTTATAATATCATCTTGGGTTAATATCTATAAAAACGGATGAAACATTTAATATATAAATAAAAAAATGAAAACATTTTATAAATATATATATTACAATATTAACATAAATAACAATAATAAAATCATATAATACATTAAAATGAATTTAAATAAATAATATATATACACTTAAATTTTATAAAAATATATATTACAGTATAACATACAGTCTATGATAAAAAAAATATAGTTTCATGTCTTTTAGTCCATGTTTGTTAGGTTTGAGCTCATCTATATACTTCTGTACTCTTAAACATTGACTGCAAAACTTTTACAGTCAAAAATATTGACAGTCTTGCTAGTTTACGAGACTTTTCTCCGGCTAGCACATTGCTGTCGTGCACAATTGATTTCTTCCACTTCCTGTTATTCGTACACCAGAAAGAGAGCAGCAACAAGGTACATGACGCAAAAAGAAGCCTCGCATTTTCAAAACAAACATTAAACGTCTTCGGCAGCCGAGGAGGGGATCGTCCAACTGAGACGCGTCTTTTCCCAAGCACCGCAGACGAACGTTGTTAGTCATTGCGACTGATAATATATCGTCAGACATTTTGTCATTTGTTAACACCATTAGAAGCGCACGGAAAAAGCTCAGATTGACTCCCGGAGGTGTGGAAGGCTGATCGTGAGGTATGATTTCGGCGGCACACACCATTAATTTATCGTAAAGAGCTGGGACTGGCTTTGTTTTGTCCTTTAAGGCAGATTTAACAGATGAAAAGGACGTTCTGATGGTAAAAACGAGGCGACTG
Organism: Culter alburnus; assembly: GCA_028476615.1. Lineage (NCBI taxonomy): Eukaryota > Metazoa > Chordata > Actinopteri > Cypriniformes > Xenocyprididae > Culter > Culter alburnus. Next base: position 364,411 of record JAOTNS010003939.1, on the reverse strand, counting down.
ACGCGATGGAGTGTGAATTCATGTGCTTTTATGCGAGGATGTGAAGTACAGGAGTTTTGCATAAACCATTAGTGGGTGTCACGCCTTGCATAACAGAAAGGTTTATCACACGAGAAGCCAAAATGTGTGCGGCGTTTCTCTGGCTCTCCTCAGGATGGTTTGTGTTTGACACAGACCAAAAGAGGGCCAAAAAAAGACGAGTCTTGATACAGTCATGGCATTGAAACTCTGCTGCCGTTTTTCTGTACGACGTCCCAACAATGATCAATAAAAACGCTGTGTTGTGTCGCAGTGCTCATTCATTTCATGCATGCAACTGTGCTATTTGTGGGGTGTTTGTTTAAGTGGGACAGGACCGTGTATGTGGGTTATGGTACTTTCCGGCGCTGTAGCGTTTTGAAGTACAACAGCACACAGATGCTTTCACAGCCTCAGATCTCAGACAGGCACAAACACATCTTCACATCTCGTAATCCAAACAACCAGAGGGAGACGTGAGGGCTTTCCTAGAGAGCGCGTCAAAATTTCGGGAGGGTGCGAAAAGGATTTTCTGCCAGCGCTGACTCGCATCTCATTCAGGATTATGCCGATGTTTTGTGTTTTAGGGATGAAACAGTTCACCCAAAAATGACAACACTGTCAATATTTACTCGCCCTCAAACCCCTATGACTGACTGTCGTTGGTAAAACACAAAATGAGAAATTTAAAAAATCTATTGCATGACTACAAAAGACTTGATATATAGAGTATGGCTCCTTGGACCGTATTTTTGACAGAGAATGGCACCTATTCCCATTCTCTGTCAATATATGGAAAGCAACTTAAACATTTAGTGAAATATCTCCATTTCTTGTTGCACAGAAGAAGAAAAGTTTGGGTCAATAAGAGACTGAGGTTCCTACAGGAACTATTCGAGTGTCTGCTGCTGTGCCTTTAAGATTTCTATATGTAAATGTGCTTAAATGGCACCTATTCCCATTCTCTGTCAATATACGGAGAACAGCTTGAACATATAGTGAAATATCTCAATTTCTTCTCGCACAGAATAAAGTAAGTTTGGTGCAATAAGAGATTGAGGTTCCTGCATGAACTATTCCAGTTTCTGCTACTGTACCTTTAACCTTTAAGCAGCTATTCCCGTTCCAAGTCGGTACTGAATTTTAAAAAATGTGACAATAGCATTTCCACTTATTTTGAGTACTGTTAAGCGAATTCTTAAACACCTCTGATTGGCCATTGTCTTCATGCACATACACAGCAAAATCAGTTAAATTAACTCTGCTCAGAGTACATACGGTCCCTCTCTAAATAGTGTTAAAGTAACACTGAAGCAGAGTTAAAGTTAATGAGATAATTACGCAATTAAGTGATGAATGAGCATTATTGATGAACACCTGCTGTTAACAAGCAGAATCACTGAAGAAAAGATAATCCTCCTCTGCTGAGATCTTGAGAATATAATGTCTTTTATCTTCAGGTGATTTCATCAAAGACTGTGGCTGAAGTCAGTTGTAGTTCTTGTGTTTCTCTTTTCTTCATTGACTCTGCTTGTTAACAGAAGGTGTTCATCAATAACGCTCAATCACTTAATCACTTAATCAATCACTTAATTATCTCAGTAACTTTAACTCTGCTTCAGTGTTACTTTCACACTATTTAGAGAGGGACCATATGTACTCCAAGCAGAGTTGATTTAACTCTGGGGATTTTGCTGTGTAACAGATATGTCTATTATTGGCCATTGTATCCATGTGATCAACAGACATGTATGTGATTGGCCATTGTGTCCATGTGATCAACAGACATGTCTGTGATTGGCTACAATGATCAACGCTTCAAAAACATCTGCTGTGTCTGCTGATAGACGGCTGCTTTCAAACGCTCCCATGTGTATCTCTGTAAGCACTCGATGAAGAGCGTCAAAGACGTCTACTTACAACATGTTTTTGAAGCGTTGATCATTGTAGCCAATCATAGACATCTGTTGAGTGCGTGAACAAAATGGCCAATCAGAGATGTTTGACTCAACAGTGCACTAAATGCTAGGGGGAAATTCTGGTATTGTCACATTTCTGACCAAAGTCTATATTTGACAATACTATACTGTACCTTTAAGATTGCTATACGTAAATATCCGTAAACTGCACCCATTTCCATTTTCTGTCAATATATGGAAAGTAGCCTGAACATTTAGTGAAATATCTCCATTTTTTGTCGCACTGAAGAAGAAAAGTTTGGTGCAATAAGAGACTGAGGCTCCTAAACTATTCCTGTTTTTTCTACAGTACCTTTAAGATTTCTATATAAATGACCCCTCTGTTTTGATCGGCTAAGCTTGAAGACATGATAACGAACAGATGTGAGGTCTTACCTTGCGCTAGCCTCTCCAACCTCTTGCCGTGCTCGGGAGGAATTGCATACCTGCGGTGAAAAGGAAAAAACCGAGATCAATTAATGGGATCAATAGAAAAGACGAGAGGGAAAGACACTGGAGGGACGCACAGCGAGACGCCTCTGTGCGAATCACTCTCTGATCATCATACGCTTTTCTACATCCCTCAAAAACATGAAACGCGCCTCAGAGAAGCGCACACAGAGCATTTCACCCCTATTTCACATTCACCAGTCATACGCTAGTTTAAAGACAAAGGCACTCAAATGTCACTAAGACAAAGCCTGGAAAATTACTGCACGAGGGCCAATTTATTTCGGCTAATCGGCTCAAACATGCGCAATAATAATATTCCACCCGAAACTGCAGACTGTGCTGTGCTGCATAATTTGAAATGATTTTGCTGGGGAAGGAAACAGTATAATATCTTCTGTGCTGCTAAAGGTTCAATTCGCTTGACGTGGTTATTGACATTGTCTGTATTAGCCTAATTATTTCCTCAAGTTACCAGAGAGCCGAGACCCTCCCGAGGCCCTGAACGCAAATGTAAATCCGGTGCATCACCCTCCCCTGGGCTCCAGCTCCAAATCACACATTCACAGTGAGGAGGACAAGGCTTTAGGATGCTTTTGAGCTGCGTCACACTGTCCTCTACTGGCGGTAGGAGACAAAACAGGGATTTTACAGGCAAGTGGCACTTTCTAGTTAAACACAGGCCAATTTCACAGCAGTGGTTTTCTCTACACAGACGGGGGATCATCTGAAAGTCAACTGAATACCAAGTGGACAGATTAAAAGGTTGTGTTTGTATGCAGCTGATGGGATACACAGAATGGGATACACATTTTATAATGTCTTGTGGCTTTTACTGAAGAAAAAGGAGTAAAAGTACAAGGAGGGACTGGAACTGAAAGAACACCATGGCTTAACATGTGCATGTACTAACCAAACAAGAACAGTATGGAAATATCTATGGAGGCTAGTTAGGAGTATGCGATTCCCATATTCATATCAAATTAGCAGTAGCATGATATCCCAGTTTAGGAGCTCTGTGCCTCTTGAACTCAATGAATGCTGCTTTTGATACCTTAACGCATATCTTGGAATCAGAGTCATTGTTAGAGACCTGTGTGTAGAAATTACAACAAACACTACTAGCAAACTTTCACAAGGAGGCGTTCTTGCATTCAAAAACAGACACAATCTAAGCTCAATATAACTGGATCTCGAGAAAGTTTAACAACTTTAAACTTTAATACAATGTCTTAAATCTATGCCGCCCAAGGCACACAACACTAAAAAGCAGTGAGGTGTCAAAGATGTCCTAAACAGACCAATAGTACAATTCAATCTGCAACAAACAGGGTTGCTAATCTCTTCCCATGATGACATGCATTTGTTGCATGGTGCCTTAAAACATCAAAGACAGAGCCATCAAGAAATCGAACGGCTGCCCACAAGTGCCCCTACCGCCCACAACTCTGACGACGTTGGCAGTATTAGATTTAATTTGGTGTTTGAGGTGCCACCACAGATCAATAATAATTAGATGTCTCTTTCTCTCCTTTTCTAGCAGATAAAAGCCGGATCTGATGGGTGGCTGTAATTAGGGTACAAATGCTTCCTGCCAGCAGGAGTATCTTTACACCCCACTAGCCCCCACCATATCAAGCTGACACTAACTTTATCTGGCAACCAAAAAATGCAGAAGCTCAATTCGATCTGGAACAGTCTGGGGAAGAAGGCAAGTATTGATGAAAAATCACACCAGGGCACCAGAAATCAAGCCAAATCCAAGGGGTTTGACTTGGTGCGACTGGAAACGCCCACTTGGAGGAAGGCCTCCAGTCTCTTGAGGTTCCTCAAGTACCACCGGAACAACAAAATTAACAAAAAGTGTCCAATAAACACCGTTTGGGATTTTGAGACAAGGGTACTTAGATGCCTGGGCATATGTAAGGGACGCATCCCATTTACCTTGTTTATGACCCATGAAACAATTCCGTACTTCACTTCCCAGATGCGAAGTCTCTCCAATCCCACGCCGGCAACACAAAACCCCAACCTGCCAAACGGCACCGACGCCACCGGCGGCATTAAGGTTTTATTTGTCATCATCTTGAAGAGGACAGGAACAAGAAAACAAGCAATAAGAATCAAGTTATCCCCTCGGCTGCGGCACTCCCTCTCACAGCGATTATTTCCGGCAGCGTGCGCACCACTTTGGGCCACTCCGCAATCTTTAAGAATCTGACACTAGATCTCAGGAGGCGGCGAGAATTATGACTTTGATGGGAGGAGAGTTGGAGGCGAATGAAGTTAATTTCACAGTGGCTGAACAGAGGGTTAGGCAAACAGCTACCACACACACTTTAACATACTGTAATTACCAGAAAAGTAAAACGGATTCAATTTCAAAAGCGGAAGGGGGTGTTTGGGTGGGGAGGACAAGCACGCACAAAGTTGCATTAAGCCAAGTTGAAGGGTGAGTAAATTTTCTCCTCTTTCCTTTTTTTTTTTTTTTTTCACTAAGCAAGAGTCTTGCCGTTCTCTGTTATGCTGAGAAGCGACGGAAAGTTAACTTGAGATAAGGCCTCCGGAGAGTGAGAGAAAGAGAGAATGCTTAGCTAGAGACATCAAGAGCTAACACTTCAGAGAGATATGAGGACACAGAAGAAATGGAGACTGAAAGATACTCAAGAGAGCAAGAAAGACTTACGCAAGACCTCTCAAAGAATCACGGTTTTGGACCCTTATCCATTTGGACACCTGTGCGTACCAGACCAGGACTCAAACATGCTACAACCCTTTCACATGATCCATGTCAATGCATTAAATGCTACAGATACAAGCGTCAAGCGATAGCATAAAATCTGGCCCTAATGCAACTTTTAAATGAGGAGTCTTGCATTTGCATTCACTGTTTTAGGGATCCCACATCTTTTGATCAGGGATTACAAGTGAAAGTGTTTCATTACAGTTTGTTATTAGCAGAAACAGTATTTTTACACTCTCACGTTATGATAAATAACATTTTTTTAACTTTCCTTAAAGACAAACAAATGCGCTTGTAACTTGTGGATCTGTGAACATTTACATATTGGTGCATTTATGTACTTCTAATTAAATTGAAAGGATAAAGATGACTGATGTGTGATAGAAAGCACATCTTACAAGAGCTTTTTTGGTCTTAAAGAAAGTTGTGAAATTCTGAAAGTTCACAATGAAAACTTTCAGCATTACCACCAGTGCCGAGCATCATTAAATGATACTTTTGTAATCGTGGGAACCCTGTTGTTCACTGTGTAAACTTCACTACTTTCAACCCAAGTCTTAAAAACGTTCTTTTCGTAAAAGCAATCTATTATGCTTTTCATGTCACGCATGACGTTTGTGTTGAAGCCCTTTTTTACAGTCCCCACAAAGATCCAACATTGAACAAAACACCCTTGATTGACTACTGCTTTCCAGCTTGAGGAAAAGAAACGGGATGCACAGATGGATGAAATATCACTCTTTACAACAGCCCGAGATACTGACAAAACAGCTGCGTCTAATGAACACAGCAACAGGGGCTTCTTCAGGACGACATAAGCCAAGGGCATCAAGGACTAGTGTGCAAGTATGCAAAACACACATGCATCCTTTTCAAAAGAGGGGGAAAAAAATGACAGCATACACCAGGGAGGAGACCAAACACAAGAGGGAGGGGGGATGCTATAAAAGAAAAATGTGAAGAAAAAGAGAGAAATGTCTTTAGTGAACTCACATGTGGAAAAAGGACACTAAAAGCATGTTTATTTGAACTCTTCCAGCACGGGAAAGACATCCAGTCGGAAAATTGTGCATTCTGAACCTCAAAATACTGTATTTAAATGTCTCTCCGCAAGAAAGGAGAGTCAAGTTGAACTTCAGGAAAACAAAACCGACAGAATACCAAGTCATTTCAAAGGCATTTTGCTTTCTGTCGAGGGATGTTATGCTTGGTTTACACGTCTTTTAAGTCAGCACCTGTTGTCAACATCTTACTTGATTTCCATGCAAAATTATCCACTGAATAAAAACATGGCAAATACTTCAACGTATGCTGCATTTTTTGCTGCACAATACTTCTCATTTATGTACATCTAATGCTCTAGAGGATTTACTACACAACGAAGTGCGTCTGAATCGATTTGCTCAATTATAAAGAGCCTGTTGTGCGTTTAAATGCGGTAAGAGCGAGATACAGTGAGACAAAGCACACATGATTCATCTCTCTCGATGACATCATCCTGAACGTTCACAGCTGAGGTGAATGACAATGGTGCCCCCATGTGGTCAAAAGCTGATCTACATTTAAATTCCTTCATACTGTGCCCATAGATTATAATATAGGTTATTTGTGTGACACTTATTGTGAATGAACCACTTATGGACCACCATTTTATCTTCACAAGAGTCATATGGCAAGCGTCAAGTAACTTTTTGGAAAAATGCTGGCAAAATGATCAAATCCGAACATATTTATCCACATTAATCTAGTTCATGTGTTCAAAAAACCCCTTTGAATCTTTTGAATTCAACTAAATGCCCATACATAGTAACTGTAGGATGCTCACCAAGACTTTGGTTGCCCGAAATGCAGGTAGTTGATGCTGTATAGGTCCATGTCCTCTGTGTGCCAGGCAAAGGTGGTTTTCCACATGCCGAAGTACAGGTAAGGTGTGTTCACACCCTCATGACGATCCCACACTCCTGCTCCACCATGTCCAGAAGAGTGTTCAGATGGCCGATGTTCCACTCCGTGATGTCCTGTACCAAGACAAAACATAGTACAAACATATATGACTAATTTTACACAACATTTATTGCATGCACAAGAAAAGAAAACAAATATAACATAATAATTCAACTGCAATGACTGAAAATGATTTATAAACAATGATATGGAAATATTTTAACAAAATGTTTTCGACAGCATTTGTGGCATAATATTGTTTACCATATAAAAAAAATGACTTGAGATATACATAAAAATTAAATTTGATAAAAAACAATTTGATAAAAACCAAAAAAAAAATGTAATTGAACAAAAATACAAGCTTCACACATTCTACTTTTAACAATCTTACAATAATGCTATAAAAATACCTTTAGAAAATAAATTTGATCAAAACATATAATCTATATATATATATATATATGCTATAAAATACCTTTAGAAAATAAATTTGATCAAAAACTATATATATATATATATATAATATATTTATTTATTTATTTTTTTTCAAGGGAACCATGAACAAAAATACAAGCTTCGCAAATTCTACTTATAACAACCTTAAAATTATGCTATAAAAATACAAAATAAATCATTAAAAAGCACCTTTAAAAATTAAATTTAATCAAAAACAATTTAATAAAAAACAATTAAATGAGCCACAAACAAAAATACAAGCTTCACAATTTCTACTTTTAACAACCTTAAAATTGTGCTATAAAAACACAAAAATTACTTAAAAAGTACACGCTAGTCTCGTTTTAAACATATAAACATGTTGATTTTTAGCTGTACTTTTGACACCATTTGTATTTTCACACTTATAACTTGGCCTAAATTTATTATAAGTGTCTGTGATTTTTGTTATAAAACTCCAAAAAAGAAAAGTGTTAGAAAAGTTAAACAATATTGCGCTACAAGTTCTGTCGCTGCAGCTTAACTTGTACTAAAATCAGATCAAATCATTGAATAAAAGTGAGCCTGTTATGCTAAAACCTTAAACGGATGTTTTGTGACTAACCGGGTCGTAGAGGGAGCCGCTGATGTCGGCACCGTAAATGGGCGACACAAACGTCAGGTTTTTCCAGTATTTCCTTTCCAGGTCATCAAAGTCCTTGTGTTGAGGGGTGCAGTACCTGCGATCGCAAACTTACATCTTAATCTACATTCTTGAAAAAATACACATGAAAATGTACTTTTTACAAGCCAAGGTGCATTTCAATTAAATTCTGCTCACATTATTGACAGATAAGAAGGCAAATTTCACAAAGAAATCACATTATAGATAAAACAGACCATACTTTTTACTATTGGCCAGTTTGCGATATTCTCCGACCGTCATGGACTTCTTCTGGATGTTGTATTGTGTAAAGAGTCCCGACTGGCCCGTCACCACTTGCATGATGGGAGCGGGAATGACCATGTCTTCAATGGTATCATAGGAACGCCGTGGCTTCCACTCCTTCGGTGGAATAACCTGAGAAAACAATGGCGAAAGTACTTTAATACAGGTGATCAACAACTGTACAATTAAGTCCTTAGAAGATAAAAAAATGAATAAATGTATTCATCAAGTATTAATGTTCATTTATAAATATACTATTGTTCACAGTCATTCATAATACATTAATGTCTATTTACGCAACTAGATATGTTAGAAAATACATTAACCAATGTAAGGCTGAACACCGTTACTGACAATCCTCATTTTGGCTGCGTGAGATTCTCCAGCTTTGTTGTTGTTGAGCTGTTAAAGCTCCGCCCTCTTCTGGAAAGGAGGCGGGAGCAGAGCTCATTTGCATTTAAAGGGACACACACAAAAACTGTGTGTTTTTGCTCACACCCAAATAGAGGCAAATTTGACAAGCTATAATAAATGATCTGTGGGGGATTTTGAGCTGAAACTTCACAGACACATTCTGGGGACACCAGAGACTTGTGTATGTAAGTGTGTGTAATATATATATATATATTATATATATATATATTGTGAAAGGAGCATTATAGGTGCCCTTTAAGAGTAGAAAAGTTACAAAAAGTTATATTTGAAGAAGTAAAGGCTCTTTTTTTTATGAAAAACAGTTTTTTTTATGGCGATACTGATATACATAGACAAAAATAACAAAATTGCTACATTTTGCAATTATTTTAATTGGCCTTATTATGGTATATAATAGTAATTATATTAATAAAATTGAGTATTGAACTGTATTTAAATAAAAACAAAGTACTAAATCTTATCATTACCACTACTGTCGCAGTAAGTCATGTGGGTAAAACTTTTCAATAAGATTGAATGCACATGAATGATGCTAATACATCATGTATAACATTTTAAGTTGTATACATGAACTTTAATAACTAAATAACTAAAATAAATTGTTAAATATGAATGAACACGAATTAACAATGGCATGTTTATTCATGATACTTCATGCATTGATTGACTGAACCTCAAGTGTTACCATCATGCATACTGAAACCTTTTAAACTTAAAGGTAAAATTTGGGTCGGTACCTTTGCCAGACCAGCTCGATGAGCTCCTTGGCTCTCAATATAAGCCATGTACTTTCCAAAGTCCTTGAACTCCTCCATGGTGGGTCTGAAGGTCATGATCTTGTAGGAGGAGTTCGCTGGTGGAGGAGGTGCTGGAGCTGGAGCTGGGATCTGTGGTTCTGGTGTAATTTCTGCTGCAGATGGTTCTGGCTTTATTTCTGGGGTCAGGGTTGGTTCTGCAGATGGTTCCTGGGCTGGAACTGAAACCGAAACCGGTTCCTCGCATGGCTGCAGATTCGAATCTGAAGTGTTTTCTACAGGTGAATCCTGAGCAGCGTCTGCTTGTGGAGTCATGTCTAAAGAGGGTTCGGGCTCTGCGAGTGCCTCTGGGATTGGGTCTGGAGGTAAAGACGGGTCCATGACTGCAGGTCAGCTAATGCTGCGGACGGAAATACACAAACACCACAGATCAAACATCAGCCTGATTCAGTTACCACACCACTGTCAGAAACACCCCGATTCATGTGACAATGAAAACATGTAAAATCTTCAGAGAAAAACTGCTGAGATTAACTAACAAGATGAAAAAATGAACAAGTATTAAACCAATCTATGAATCAATGTACTATAACCGTTTCTTCACTTCAGTCAATCAGAAATAATTATTGGCATTTGAGGAATAACTTTTCTGTATTTTTTTTTCTAACATCAATATTTTAGGTTAAAATGTAAAATATGCCTAAATCAATGAATTTATAAACTGAAGAATAAAACTAATATCAAAACTATAGTTTGTATTCGAGGAATAATTTCTTCTGTATTTTTTTTCTAACATCAATATTTTAGGTTAGGTTCATTTAAAATAAGCCTGAATCAATGAACTTATAAACTTAAGAATAAAACTAATCTATGAATCAAAACCCTTTTTTTCGTCAATTTAGTTGATCAGAAATGATAGTTGGTACAGTTTCTGTAACTTTTTATTTCCTAACATCAATATTTTAGGTTAGGTTTATTTAAAATAAGCCTGAATCAATGAATTTGCAAACTTCAAAATAAAACTAATCTACGAATCAAAACATTTTTTTCCCCTAAATAGTTGGTATTAGAGGAATAACTTTTCTGTCAATTTTTTATTTTCTAACATCAATATTTTAAGTTGGGTTCATTTAAAATATACCTAAATCAATCTACTTATAAACTTAAGAATACAACTATTTTATGAATCAAAAGCTTTTTTTCCTTCATTTCAGTCGATCAGAAATAATAGCTGGTAGTTGGAGAATAAATTCTCTGTAAATTTTTTATTTTATTTTCATCAATATTTTAGGCTACAATTTAAATGAATGTATGAGAAAGTGTGTATATTTCATGTCCTTAAAGACAAAAATATACAAAAATAAACAAATAAATAAAATAAAAACGAGCCTGAATCAATAAGCATGTCACTATTAGAAACTTGTTTTTAAAAGGATGAAAAAAACACCCCCAATTCATATTTTACAAATAAAAACATTTATAACCTTCAGAGAAAAATTGTGCTGAGATGAACTAACAAGATAATTATAAGTATAAAACTAATCAATGAATCAATGTACTATAATTTTTCTTCCATTCAGTCAATCAGAAATAAATAGTTGGTAGTTGAGGAATAACTTTTCTGCATTTCTTTTATTTTCTAACATCAATATTTTAGGTTTGGTTCATTTAAAATAAGCCTGAAACAATGAACTTATAAACTTAAGAATAAAACTAATCTATGAATCAAAACCCTTTTTTTCTTCAATTTAGTTGATCAGAAATGATAGTTGGTACAGTTTCTGTAAATTTTTATTTCCTAACATCAATATTTAGGTTAGGTTTATTTAAAATAAGCCTGAATCAATGAATTTGCAAACTTCAAAATAAAAATAATCTACGAATCAAAACATTTTTTCCCCTAAATAGTTGGTATTAGAGGAATAACTTTTCTGTCAATTTTTTATTTTCTAACATCAATATTTTAAGTTGGGTTCATTTAAAATATACCTAAATCAATCTACTTATAAACTTAAGAATACAACTATTTTATGAATCAAAAGCTTTTTTTCCTTCATTTCAGTCGATCAGAAATAATAGCTGGTAGTTGGAGAATAAATTCTCTGTAAATTTTTTATTTTATTTTCATCAATATTATATATTGATATATATTTCTACAATTTAAATGAATGTATGAGAAAGTGTGTATATTTCATGTCCTTAAAGACAAAAATATACAAAAATAAACAAATAAATAAAATAAAAACAAGCCTGAATCAATAAGCATGTCACTATAAGAAACTTGTTTTTAAAAGGATGAAAAAAACACCCCCAATTCATATTTTACAAATGAAAACATTTAAAATCTTCAAAGAAAAACTGTGCTGAGATGAACTAACAAGATAATTATAAGTATAAAACTAATCAATGAATCAATGTACTATAACTTTTTCTTCCATTCAGTCAATCAGAAATAAATAGTTGGTAGTTGAGGAATAACTTTTCTGCATTTCTTTTATTTTCTAACATCAATATTTTAGGTTAGGTTCATTTAAAATATGCCTGAATCAATGAACTTATAAACTTAAGAATAAAACTAATTGAATCTTTTTTTTCTTCAATTCAGAAATAAGAGTTGGTATTTAAGGAATAACTTTTCTGTAATTATTTTTTTTCTAACCAATATTTTAGGTTAAAATTTAAAATAAGACTGAACCAATGAATTTATAAACTAAAGATTTAAGCTAATCTATTAATCAAAACCATTGTTGGTATTTGAGGAATAATTTCTTCTGTATTTTTCTTTCTAACATCAATATTTTAGGATAGGTTAATTTAAAATAAGCCTGAAACAATGAACTTATAAACTTGAGAATAAAACTAATCTATGAATCAAAACCCTTTTTTCTTCAATTCAGTCAATCAGAAATGATAGTTTGTAGTTGAGGAATAACTTTTCTGTAACTTTTTATTTCCTAACATCAATATTTTAGGTTAGGTTCATTTAAAATAAGCCTGAATCAATGAACTTGCAAACTTAAAAATATAAAACAAATAATCTATGAATCAAAACATTTTTTTCCTTAAATAGTTGGTATTTGAGGAATATCTTCTGTAAATTTTTTATTGAAAAAAGTGTGTATATTTCATTCAACATTTTTCTTTAAGCACATGAAATATACACACTTTTTTCATTCATTTAAATTGTAGCCTAAAATATTGATGTTAGAAAATAAAAAATGTACAGAGAGAATTAAGAATTAAATTAAAAACGAGCCTGAATCAATAATCATGTCACTATGAGAAACTTGTTTTTAAAGGGTGACAAAAACATAAAATTCATATTTTTCAAATAAATACATTTAAAACCTTCAGAGAAAAACTGTGCTGAGATGAACTAACAAGATAATTATAAGTATAAAACTAATCAATGAATCAATGTACTATAACTTTTTCTTCCATTCAGTCAATCAGAAATAAATAGTTGGTAGTTGAGGAATAACTTTTCTGCATTTTTTTTTATTTTCTAACATCAATATTTTAGGTTAGGATCATTTTAAAATAAGCATGAATCAATTAACGTATAAACTTACATATAGAATAAAACTAATCTATGAACACATTTTTAGTTGACATTTATTCTTCCACTCAGTCTGGTAGGTGGGGAATAACTTTACTATTTTATCTTTCATCCATTTACATCTTCACTAGTTCATTTCAAAGGCCTTGCGATGTGACATTCATTTTCAAAGTGCAAATATTCCAAGTAGAGTCTAAATAAACATAAAACTGCATAAATACAAATGATTCAAGAATAGAAAAATGTTGTTTAAAGCACTTTTAGATTATGTCTATAGCACAAAATTTCACTTCAAGTGCAAAAACACAAGCTAAGAGTAACCGTATGAAAGAAAATTATCAAAATGTATCAAACGAAAGCATAAAAAAACGTTTCTACACAATCCAATTACCAAACACTGAAAAGCAAATCTCCCACAGACATTACTACTGTCACCACGCTGAAATCCTCACCTGACCTGTTGCATTGCACACACTTTCATCAGAAACACACAAACCAAACAACCACAAGAATGATGAAAAACACTGTACACTACAGCCGTGAAAAAACATGCACAGATATAAAATATGTGGGCAAACAGGATCTTGTGCATACGTTTTAAATTAAAAAAAACAAAAACAGAATTTGCATGTTCTAGCAAATGCAAATATTTCTTCTCATTATTCTTTAAAGCACATTTTGAGATAAAGATGCTGTTTTGAAGCACAGTATTATAAATGTAAAATTAACCATACAGATTTAACAAGGGAAATGCATTTATACACTTTTGTCTATATTATGCATTTTATATCAGCATTTCATCATCAATTTTAAAGTTGCCAACCATAATAACATTATAAAACAGCTAACTAAATAACTGAAATGATAAAACAGCTCAATTTTCTGCACAGAATAGTCACATAGAGTCTCACAAACTTGATGCTTTGCATATTTTCTTATGCAAATACAGATCCTTACAAAAAAAAAAAAAAAAAAAAATTTAATTTACTAATAAAATTATCAATAATAGCTAGAAGGTTCACATTTTGCTTGCCAAACCGAAACAGACTTGCATGAAAACCCGATTTCATGCTCTCTCTGGACGGCTAAAACTTTAAATCACCATCTTAATTTGATTATATTTTAATGACTACACAAGATTAAGCATGCATGACTTAAATAATCAATAACTTCATCCCGGCTCACGTACAAACCAAGCAGACATGCATTTCCACAGCTTTATTCAACTTTCACTAACTGTTACTTCGATTAGATATTAATAATCAATGATTTTTACAATGAAATATTCCGTTAAAATCAAACACGCATGCATCTTTCACTGCTTTCTTTGACTTTCACTAAATATATAACATTTAATGTTATATTATTTTTCAAATAGTATTATTAAATCACATAATAGTCTAAGATTATGCATGAAATAAATAAACTGGTATGGATTTTGCATCTAAATATCGAATGGATGCTTTTTAATTCCTCAGACATATATCTATTTCTCATTTTCATTTAATTAATAACCATACTATGGATTATATGTATTAAAATAAAGATTACATATGCATTAAAATAAAAATAATACAAATACAACCCAGCTCAAGTACAAAACAAACAGATTTCTGTTAATATCTTTCAATTAATATAATTTAATTTGATTATATATTATTAATCACACTGTGTGCAACCATAAATATATAATAAATGCACGCAAAATTAATCTGAGCTCAAGTTCAAGCAGCATGAGAGATGGAGGGGGTTTAAATGGCCTTTGTGTATATGTGTCCTGACTATAGCACAATCCATCATGGCTACCAGGGCAAATGCATCCAAAAATCACACGATAAACTATCAAACCAGTGCATATATATCACATACTGTGACCTATAGAATAAATGCACGCCTGTATTTACGTGCAAATGATTTAATGTGGTCATATTTCTCATTAGCAGCGCTTATGCTGCTCATTTGACAAGCATATCAACACAGCTGCTCGATAGCATCTCAAATAACAATAAAAACTCGTCCAATCCCCGCGAGCTCGACCCGAAACCACTACAACAGCACTATCTATCGCTTTACCTCCTGCTGGGGATCGTTTCTCGCTCTTTTTTCGCTGTTTTCTTGTCGATTCTGTCCGTTTTCTGGATTCGAAAGGCTCGATAGTGTTACAGCAGCGCTGGGCCGCGTCTCCGCCCACTGCAGCGCGACGTGTGCTGTGATTGGCCGGAGTGCTCTATCGCGTAATCGCCCATTGGCTGGCGCGTTTGATTGATGGCTCAACCGACCTATCGCTTTGTGTTTGTGCATTCTACTATCACGGAAAACACGTACCTCACGAAATAATAATGCCTTCCGGTATGATCGTACGCTTACGTTTGTAGTCAGTTGGGAAAAAGCAAAATATTCTGTTTATATTCGAAGTTTTTCATATTTTAAGCATTTTTTGAAAAACAATACGTTACAAATAGAGGGAAAACTCGATGAAAACGACGTTAAAATATGTTTAAAGAGTATAAAAGCATACATACACATACACACAAACAACATACTATAACCACTTCATTTGTTTCACAAAAAAACCTTCAGGATTACAAGATTATACTTTGTGGCTTCAGGTTTCCTATGACACAATGAGAACTAAAGGATTAGTTCACTTTCAAATTAAAATTTCCTGATAATTTACTCACCCCCATGTCATCCAAGATATTCATGTCTTTCTTTCTTCAGTCGAAAAGAAGTTAAGGTTTTGATGAAAACATTCCAGGATTTTTCTCCTTATAATTGACTTCACTGGACTCCAAACGGTTGAAGGTCAAAATTACAGTTTTAGTGCAGCTTCAAAGCGTTCTACGCGATCCCAGACGAGAAATAAGAGCCTTATCTAGAGAAACCATCGCTCATTTTCTAAAAAAAATAAATAAAAATTTATACGTTTTAACCATAAATGCTCATCTTGAACTAGCTCTCTTCTTCTTCTCTATTAGAATTCCAGCAGTGTAGACACTGCTAAGTGTATTACTGCCCTCCACAGGTCAAACTTTGAACTAAATTCTCATATACAATATGCTAGTGCAAGTATATAACAATTAGTTCAAACTTTGACCTGTGGAGGGCAGTAATACACTTAGCAGTGTCTACACTGCCGGAATTCTAATGCTGCGTTCACACCGAACACGAATCGTACGTCAGACGCGTCTAGTTGGACGCTTGAACATTTTGAGTTTACTCGCTTCATTCGCGCGTGAAATTTACTTCACAACAGACGCAAATTTGCGTCACGAGAGGGGCTCTCCCGCTCCTTTATGTGTCCAAGACCTCTGAATAAACACAACTCGTCAGCAGGAAAGTAGTTGTAAATTACAGCGAATAAGATCAATTTGCCAGCTTTAGCTAGCTTGTAGTCTCAATATGTATATTTATATAGCTCAAATAGAGTAAAGACCGTTTTTTATAACTTACCAGATTGTCTGACCTCCTCACTTACTTTCTTTCAAGCAAGATCCTCTTTTTTTCCTGTTTCTATAAAAGTATGAAGACGTACAGCGACAGTGATTTTGTCCTCCATTGTTGTTTCGGAGTTCTGCCTCAGCTCGCTACGTCACGTCACTACTAGAGCAAGCTCCTGATTGGTTAACGCAGTGCTAATTTTCGACAAAGTTCTGGCGTCTAGGGCGTCAGACACGTGAACGCTTAATTCGCGCCGCGCCATTCGCACGTCAACGGCCAATTCGCGCTGCGCTAGACGCTTGATTCACGCCGCAGGACGTCTAGACGCGCGTTTACATTGACTTAACATGTAAATCAGACGCCCCAGACGCGTTCAGTGTGAACACAGCATAATAGAGAAGAAGAGAGCTAGTTCAAGATGAGCATTTATGGTTAAAATGTTTAAATTTTTTTGTTTTGTTTTTTTAGAAAATGAGTGATGGTTTCTCTAGATCGTGTAGAACGCTTTGAAGCTGCAATGAAACTGTAATTTTGACCTTCAACCTTTTGAAGTCCACTATAAGGAGAATAATCCTGGAATGTTTTCATCAAAAACCTTCATTTCTTTTCGACTGAAGAAAGAAAGACATGAACATCTTGGATGACATGGGGTGAGTAAATTATCAGGAAATTTTAATTTGAAAGTGAACTAATCCTTTAACTTGGATATTTGAGTTATTCTACAAAACGGGGTGCCATTTGGGTCCACAACGTTTGATCAGATGCATAAGGCACAAAAAAAAGTGTTTCCAAAGATCATGGTTATTAATTCAAGTGTTCTTTTTAACATGATATATGATAAAATGCTTTTTTTGAAGATTAGCATACTATTTTTAATCATTTTTCATTATTGCATAGCCAATTTCACGTCAGTGTTAACCAACATGACATTTGCATCTAAAATATCAGCAAATAAGTTATTTCTTTTAAACATATACTATTTTCAGGATTATATGTGTGTCCCTGTTTACACAAGATATATTTATTCACAATAAACCTTATATTTTTTGTAAATATTTTATGATTTGCGCACATCCCTCAGTTTGACTCACCACCCCATCACACTAACTTGTTTTATCTATAAATAATGCACTGTTCCTTTAAATGACATCACAAAGCCTAAGTGACATCATTTGAGCCTTATAGCCACCAACAACAAAAGCAGGCAACTATGTACAGTTTTTTTACATTGTTTATTTGTTGCTTTTTCCTGTTAGGCAGGGCCCGTCAAGCTCAAACTTACCACCCCGTCATGCAAAATAGATAGGGAAAACTGTTTTTTAGTCATTTTTTTACATTATTAATACAAAGAAAATTATATTTCAGATTGAATGCATGTATGCTAGGTGAGAAACTTGAACACATAGGACATTTGGAGATATTTTGGGACCCTGTCACAGGGTCATTTTGTTAAAAGTTTATGGAAAGAAAATGAAATATTACATAAATTAATGTTGAATTATGTTCTTGTTGTGAGAACTAATCAGATAAATTAACTTTATTTGTATTTTTTAAGTAAATTCATTTTTTCAGTACAAACAATGAGGCCATTGAAACGTCAAATTCATGTTTCAAGATTAAAAATCTAAGAATAAAATACTTTAAAATACTTTCTATTGATGGTTTACAAAAAAGGGACATTTTACTATTAGGAAAACATTAGATTTTAAAAGTCCATTTCTTGTTTTACTACTCCAATGGCATACATATTGTCCGTGACGGGGTGGTACAAAAATGGCTGCCTTGCCCGAATAAAAATGATACTATTAATAAAGATTGTGTGCCGGAGGTGGAAAAATATGTTTTTTGGAGGATTAACATCTCTTTCAAGTTGTACGTTTGTATATATAAAAAAAAATCTTAATGAAAATTTTGAAAAAAGCAAAGTGGAAATGGCACCCATTTCATAGAATGAATCATTTACATAAAATCAACTATTCAAATAGGTTTTTATGAAGAGAAAATAAATATAATAATGCAGTTTTATTCCAGAGCCTCACCTTTTACCCTTTAAGGAAGTGTTGAATGTCATATTTGCTGGGAAAACATCAAGTTAATGACTATACAAACATTTATGAGTGACTCAAATGCTTTTAAACGCACAACAGAGCATTTTATTAGGAAAATAAGAGTTCACACACACAGTGGGGTTTATATAAAAGTTCAATACAGTTTATTGAAAAATATAGCACTCATCCCAGTGCACAAAAATAGCTATGCACCAACCACTACATAAAATGGCTAAATACAAGTGCTAAAAATATACAATTTCAAATTTCAGAATATACAGCTCCAGTCTATGCAAATATTAGAAATAGTTGAGGTATAACTAAGGAAAACAAAACAAAATTATCTGCAGCCTCAGGCATTTATTTAGCAAATACTATAATAACTCATAACAAGCAAAGAACGTCAATGGCGAAAAAGACGATACACTTAAATACTTCCTGAATGAGAAACTGTCAGGGTTTGTGCGGAAAACAGTTCAAGGATTAACCTCGAAAACCTTCGAAAAGTCAAGGAAGACCAGGAGCGCTTAAAACCGGATCGGTTTTACGCGCATGACCACTGTTTGCATAACGGCAGAAGTTAGTGGAAAAATGACACTCCGTTCCTAAAGCACATACAGCAGTTAAACAGCGAAGCAAATAAATGAAAGAAAAAAAAAAAAGAGGGATATCTATTCATTTCAGAGCTTATAAAATTTAGTCGCTTACCAAAATGGATGAGAAAAAGTTCAACAAACATAGAGATTTTATGTAAATTACTATTAGGTTAAAAGGAATCAAAATTTTAGATTAAATTTAGTTAGTTACCAATAAATGGCAGTACGATGAGAATAAAAATACGTAATAAAGCCGAAACGAAAAAAAGTTTGGCGCTAATAAACCTACAGCAACTTAACCTTACGGATCTTAATAGCATTCGTACAAAGGGTTGATAACACAGGATGGTTTTAGAGCCAGCGTTTTTCGAACGAATCGTTACTACTTGCGAAAAATGATTAACGAACATCGTATTTGTTTTTGTTCGCTAGTAAAGCTATGGTAACGAATTATCAATCTTAATAGCATTCGTACGAAGGCTTGTTAACGTCACAAATGACAAAATACTGCAGGCAAAAAAAAAAAAAAAAAAGTTTGGAGATTAGCATCGCAAACGTTGCAAAAATGCATAGCTAGTTCACTTAAATGTATTTAGCGCTAACGATGGTACAGTAAAAACGTCAAACGCACTGATCTTGATGGCGTCGTTTTAACAGGATTCTAGAGCCAGCGTTTTCGTACAAATCATTGCTGCTTGCGAAAATGATTAACGAACATTTGTTTTCGTGTGCTAGTAAAGCTTCGGCAACGTCGAAATAGGCTTGTTACGAAGGCTTGTTAAAGTCACAAATGACGAAATACTGCAGGCAAAAAAAAAAATTTGCAGATCTTAATAGCATTTGCACAAAGAGTTGTTAAAACAGGATGTTTTCGAAACGAATCATTATTACTACTTGCGAAAAATGATTAACGAACATCGTATTTGTTTTTGGGGGCTAGTATAGCTATGGCAACTTAATAGCATTCATACGAAGGCTTGTTAACGTCACAAATGACGAAATACTGCTGTCAAAAGTTGTTAGGAGATTAGCATTGCAAACGTTGCAATAATGAACAGGTAGTTCATTTGAATTTATTTAGCGCTAACGATGGTACAGTAAAAACGTCAAACGCACTGATCTTGACGGGATCGTTTTAACGGGATTCTACAGCCAGTGCTTTTCGTACAAATCTTCGTTACTACTTGTGAAAAATTGATTAATGAACATCGTATTTGTGCGCAAGTAAAGCTACGGCAACTTCAAATTATCAATCTTCATAGCATTCGTACGAAGGCTTGTTAACATTACAAATGATGAAATACCACTGACAAAAAGTTGTTAGGAGATTAGCATTGCAAACGTCGTAATAATGCATAGCTAGTTCATTTAAATGTATTCAACGCTAACGATGGTACAGTAAAAATGTCAAATGATCTTGACAGGCTCATTTTAACGGGATTCTACAGCCAGTGCTTTCGTACAAAATCACTGCAATGACAAATTACAGCAAAAAAAAAATTATTAACGAACATCGTAATTGTGCATAGCTATGGTTCATTGTGCTGGTGTAGGGGACAAGAAGTGCCTATAGCTAAAACACAACTAGATCGCTAGAATCATCTTTATTTGTAAATATGAAGCTTGCGATTCAGAAGAAATTACTACAACGGACAGAGGTTGAGTGGCTAGATAGAGGCAGGTCACAAAACAGGGCCAAATCAAGTAGGCGGAGGTGTTTCGATCAATCCTACAACCTGATGCATTTGTTAAATATAATAAAAAACGAAATCCATTTCGTTAGTGGAATTGTCGCGCCGCGTCAACACCGGCCGCTGCTGTATCCTGGGAAGAGCTGGGTGAGGATGGCTTGGAGAGGTTTGTTCACCGTCATTTGGTAGTTTTTGCCCAGATCGTGTCGGCAAGCCGGACAGGTGTAGACCTCGGCTTTGAAAGATCGCTGAAGGCACTCCTAATAAAGAGAAGAAAATCGTGTTAGTCTTATTCGAAAATCCACGAACCGTCAGAATGGAATCCCTGACATCGGATTTGAGTTTCACATGCTGCCGTAAAAACAGACAGCAAATTTAATCAGCTGCCAACAAAATCAAGGCTATGATAGAAGTATAAGGGCCTTTTGCACCAGAGGAACCTTTTCATAGTTCCTAGAACTATTGGCTGAAGTACCCGGATTTTGCCCTGTTCGCACTGCAGGAACTAGGAACGGTTTTAGTTCTAGGAACTGCTTTTGGGGGAACTAAATTAGTTCGTACTTCAGAGTAGTGCCTAAACCAGCAATATAGGAACTATCAGTGACATGAGTGTACGATGATTGGTCAAACGCATGTCAAACACAGACACCTGGCATTTTAAAAAACCGTGTAAACATTCACTTCACGAAAATGGAAAACAGCGATAACAGCATTTATCTGTTGTCTGCAGGGTTCTTTTCTCAGCCTCGATGATATGTAATACTGAAAGTTGTCATAGGAGATTGTCTCTTAGCCCCACATTTTGCTTTCAGTCCTGTAAATTATGTTTACATTTCATCTCCTTTATCACAAAACCCACAACACACAACAAACACAGCTGCGATCACGGCATCCTCCATCCACCGGTTTTTAGCGTTTGTAAATGGCGCGCTTAAAGACGCCGCTGTCGAACGTTTCATAGTTCCTATTCCCGGTGCGAGTACAACCAGGAACATGGCCCGGAGGAGAAATTACTTCCTGGGGAACTATCCTAGTGGCTAGTTCCTATAACTGAGTTCCTATATAACTGTTCAGTGCAAAAGCCCTTTATGAAGCTAATTTTTGACAATTTTTAAAAATGTCATTGGCATTGCACTCACAAACAAAACAAACAAAAAAAACCTCATCACAACTTAATAAAAATACAACTATACAGCAAATAGGTTTTCAATGAACTTAATATTAATTTTAATAATTTCCATGACTTTTTCCAGGCCTGGAAAGGACTAAAGCATTAAAGTCATTTAAATGAATAAATAAATATACAAGAAAATTAAAAGAATAAAGTGAAAGTATTAACAAAATGAAAATGCATAAAATTTATAATTAAATAAACTAAAAATATAAAAAAATTTAAAGGAATAATTTAAGTAAATAAAAGTTTGAATTATCAGGCCCATCACATGTATTCAAATGATATTCAGTGACTTCATGTTGACCACTCTGAAGTCTGCTGCGATATAACACGCGTGTCTGTGGTTTTCGTCTCACCCTGCAGACGTTGTGTTGGCATTCTGTGGTGATGGGCTGATAGACGACTTCTTGGCAGCAGATGCACAGGAAAACTTCCTCCACTTTGTTCAGGAAGCGCTACAGTGCGATATGAAGACATTAATTGGACAATAATCCCCCCCCAGTAGCTTAAATTACAAGTTATACGTCGCCAAATAAATAACGAAGACGTTGGCCTGTACGTACAGGTCCGAGGCTGAGAGACTGCATGGCTTCGTCCCACAGCTTCTTGTTCAGCTCATCGTCTTTGATCAAGTTCTTCTGCTCTTTGCTCAGTTTGTACGCCTCCACTTTCATCTTCTTGGGCGTGCCTTTGGCCGGAGAACTCTTCTCGTCCACTACGATTGGGAAAATGAGGATGTTAGGGATGCAAACAAAGATCTTTAGGTATGGTCAATGTCACACCGGGACGTTTTTACACCTACCGGTCTGGGATTTCCTCTTCCTCTTGCCCTTTGTGGGCGTTTCTTCAACATCTTCTTCGTTTTTGTTCTCTTTCTCCTTTTCTTTCGCAGCCACGGCTTCCAGATAACCCTCAGGATACTGCAGCACGAGAGCCAGGGTTAAAGAAATACAAAAGAAATACAACAAGGCTTGTGGATTTGGGGTGAAGCGTGAGGTTACCTGCATGGTGAGCCCCAGTTTCTTAACGCGCTCTTTTCCGTCACGGGTCCACGGCGCCGGTTCGTCATCATTTCGTTTAAGCAAGTATCTCCAAACGAGGAAACCAGACTTGCCCTTCTCCGGCCAGTACTTCACCACCTGATTAAATATGAATGAATAAATAAATAAAAATAATTGAATAAATAAATCAATGAATAAATAAATACAGGTTTGGTAATGATAGAATGGAATAAATTAATAATAGATAAAACACAGGCATGGGAATGAATCAATGGATAAAATCTTCAAAAATAATAGTAAATACATAAACTTAGATGTGAAGGAATAAATTAAAATACAGGCGAATGAATATAAATAAATTATACAGGTTAGTAATAATTGAATAAATATCAATTATAAAATGAATGATTGAATAATTAAATATGAATGATATATAAATTTGAATTATATATAAATATGAATGAATGATTGAATAAATTTAAATTAAATGATTGAATGAATATAAAAATGAATGAATGGTTGAAAAAAAATATAAATGCATGATTGAAAGAATGATTAAATATGAATGAAGGCAGACCTGAGAATGAAATTACAAATAAATGAATAAAACAAATGAATAAATAAATGAAAATAAATACAGACATGGTAATGAATGAATGAAATAAATGACTAAATGAATGAATGAATGAATGAATGAATGAATATTTAGAAAAATAAATAAAACAAATTAAAATACAGGCAAATTAATAAATATAATTAACGTGCAGGGCCTGGTAATAATTGAATAAATATAAATGAATAAATATGATTGATTTAATAAACAAATGAATTAATATGAATGAAAAAAAAAATGTACAAACATGAATGATTGAATAAAAGTAAGTATGAATGAATAGTTTGAATGAATGAATGAATGAATATTTGAAAAAATAAAGCGACCTGTGAATGAATGAATAAATTAAAATACAGGCAAATTAATGAATATAAGTGACAATTGAATAAATATAAATGAATAAATATGAATGAATGATTGAATTAAATGATTGAAGAATGATTGAATAAAATGAAAAAGATATAAATGAATGCATGAATGAATGAATAAATATTAATGAATAATGAATGATAATAAATGATTGAAAGAATGATTGAATAAATATAAAAGTGATTGAATAATTGATTGAATAAATAAACAATTGAATAAATATAAAAGTGATTGAATAAATGATTGAATTAACGATTGAATAAATATAAATGAATGCAGGCCTGTAAATGAATAAATATAAATGAATGATTGAATAAATAAATGATTGAAAGAATGATTGAATAAATATGAATGAATGAAAAAGATATATAAAGTGAATGCAGGCCTGTGAATGAATGAATAAATATTAATGAATGATTGAATAAATAAATGATTGAATAAAATAAAAGTGATTGAATGAATGAATGAATGAAATAAATGAATAAATGAATACAATAGATAAATACAAGCCTATTGATGAACACTCATAAATGGCTCACCTTGTAAATGCCGTCGTATCGGTTGCCGTCTTCAGGACAGTATTTGCTGTGTTTGCGTCCTTTGGAGCTGCGCACGACTCTCACAGGTTTCCCAGCCTTCCAGTCTTTGGCCTCCGCGCCTTCCTTCTCATTCACCGCCGCGTTACAGTTCAGAGCAAGTGCCCTACAATAACAATCCCATACACACAATATATTAACTTTTCTGCTGATGCAATCCAGGCCACATGGTTGCAAAAGATATTAATATGAAAGCCGAACATGAAGTTCCTACGTGACGTCTGTCTGAATTCTCATTTTCATCATTAAGTTTGTTGTCTTGAACATGCAGGACTATGTTTCTGACCTGTTCATGTTGGTGAGCTTCTGATCGCAGGACTGCTCGGCCGTTCTCTTGTTCCCAGACAGGTCGCGACCCCCGGAGCCCGTGTAGGTGAACTCATTACCATCGTCCTGGAATGAAAAAACAACACCACAGGTAAACAAAGGGAAGGACTTCCTGAAGGATGGTTTGGGGAGAGTGTTCGCACACATACCACATCATCTTCATAGCCTCCGGCGAGCACCAGAGAATAAGCACCGTCGTTACTTCTGCCGTGAATCCCTGCGACGTGAGGCCTGTGGACGCCCGATTCGCTCACCTGAACAATACAAACAACACAAAATCATGTTAATATCCACCATGCATTCATCTGCCAGGGAGTGGAGCAGAGTATCATCAGTGTAACCGTGAAAACTAACATCACGTTTCCTAATGATATCTCCCAAGGGTGGCATATATAGGGTGAAAATCAACGGTCCTCGTACTGAGCCTTGTGGTACTCCACAACAAACTTATGATCAATATGACATCTCTTCACTTACTGCTACAAATTCATTTACAGCCTAGAGTAATAAAACACTAACTTTTCTAATAGTTAATTATACAATTTGATTAATTTTGTAGATATAAATGGTTTAGATAATGAAAAAAAAAAAAAAAAAAAAAAAGAAGATTTAAAGCTGCTGTAGGGAGTTTTTAGAAAACATTGACTTAGCCTGAAAATTTGAACAAGCACAACTTGTGACAACAGGTCACTCCCTCTTGCTCTATGCTGCGCTACAGCCCTCCCTCCACAGCTCCTCCCCCATCACAACGGAGCCTGCCGTGAACGCGCAGGCTAGTAAGGCGGATAAACACAGTTATAGCACATTCACTGGTACAGATGAAACATCAACAATATGATTTACATTGACTATGGCCTGCCCATACTTTGACTACAAACTTGGTCCTCAAAACATTACGTATTTTGCAATGCATGTAATGTAAATATATGACGTTGCACTATTTATATAATAAATAGCTAGTAAGATAATATAACGGTAACTAACGTTACAGTATGCAAGTAATTATTCTATCGATATGTAATGCTAAATAAGGTTTGCTAGTACATTATTTCAGCAACATGACAAGCCAGTGAATTAGTAGGTTTCAATAGTTGCTTTGCACAGTGCGTGACATTTTATCTGTATGTTATGCGGCTAACGTAGAGTTTTGACACCGAGTCAACAGGCGGGAGAAGAGGAAGCATCAGGCAGGGGACGGGCAGGCCTGTTTTGAAATTATCTTAGTTGTGTAGTTCTTAAAAAATGAAACAAATCAAACAGGGATACTTACTTGTCAAGCAGAAATGTGTCTGACTCTGCATCGGTTTTTAATCCTTTCAGGACACGTAGCTCCCTCCACTTCGGAAAAGCCGCTCCGATATTTACCCTCGTTTTATTTCGGGCTCTATCTAATTCTTTCTTTTTTGGCTTTTTTTTTATCATCGTCATCTGTCTTTTTCCGTTTACCCGTCTTTATTTTATGAGCAGGTGCCACTCGAGGAATTGGCAGTTTGGATTGTTTTTCCGCCATAAGCAAAGCTGCAGCACACCGGTAATCTAGAATTTGACGCCTGTACGCGCTGGCGCTGTGCATGAGAGGAGTGTGATCAGCGCGCACGCGAGCTTGATTGACACTGCTAAGACACTCCTCCTGGCTCTGATTGGTTGTTTCTTACCGGGAGCGGTGTATTTCTGCAAATGGCAATAGGACCACTGGGAGGAGCCAGAGGAGTTTGATTTTTTCACAGATTATCTGTCTCATATTCTACTGTCAGGACATAATGACAGGTTTAACAAATATGTAAAAAATACATTTTTACAAAAGTTACCTACTGCAGCTTTAATGATGGAAACTATAATAATTATTTGAATTAAATTTTAGAAAAATTAAAATCAAAATCATTTAAAAAATTAAATCAATAAAACAAACGAGCGTATCAGAGATGCCCACCTGCACTCTGAACTTCCACAGCGTTCCCACGGGAACTCCAGGAACGGGCCCGTAATGGTTGGAGGGAACGATGGTGCACTGTTTGGTGCGGCCGACACACGCCATACCCTACAAAACAAGACACCACGCTCATAAACACTTCATCTTAACGAATCTGATGTCTCTTTGCGAACTTGTTGAGCTGAAACGCACCTTCCCCCAGTCCCTCTGACTGGAAGAGCTCGCAGACGCCATCTTGGCCTTTTTCTTGCTTTCCTTCAGCTTCTCTCCAGCCAGAACCACCTCGCTGGCATCGTTACGGCATTCCGGACAATACCTGCAAGGAAAAAAAGACATTTATAGTGGAATCGACCATTTTTTAATTTGATTTGCTTGCTGACAATTTGTGCAATGGCTTCATGATCAATTAACGCAAATGTTTTGCTAACTGAGAGCAACACTTTGCATAAAAAGTGATTTTACAAATATTTCATACATTCATTCTTACGCAAGAATGCTTTTATGAACATTTTACAAGCGATTTAGGCAAATTTAACAATGTACAAATGAGTCTAGAGCTTAGCGTAACAAATCTACATGTTTTAAATATCTTTAATATATTTGAAACTTGTATAAAATGTTTGATAAAAAAAGTTAGCAAACTATAATGAACTTTTTCATTATACAAAAGCAACTGAATTGAACACTTGTGGTTTTACAAAAATTATAATATCTAGTGATGGCCGATTTCAAAACAATGCTTCATGGAGCTTCGGAGCTTTACGAATTGAATCAGTGGATAGGAGAGCCGAAGTCACGTGATTTCAGCAGTGTAGCCATTTGATAGGAGATCCGAATCACTGATTTGAAACATTTTAGATTAGGCAAATTGAACAATGTTTTACAAATTCATTCTTACGCAAGAATGATTTATGAACACGTGGAGAGCAAGATATTTAAATATTATCCAAACAAATATTCATTTAATTTGCTCGTAGACAATTTGTGCAAAGGTTTTACAAGCAATTTACACAAATTTGTCCTGCTAACTAAATGCAATTTTTAATAAAAAGTGGCTTTACAGCCGTTTTACACATTTGTTCTTGCACAAGAATGATTATGAAGACTTTACGAGCAATTTACACAAATTCAACAATTTACGAATGGTTTTAAAGAAGAGTAACAAAAAACTATATAATTGTTTTAAATCTTTATTAAATATAATATATATAAAGAATTGCATGATAATGAAGCTAATTATAATGAACTTTGTTCATTATACAATTAATCATTACATTTTCAGATAATTTAAAATGTAAAAAACTACATGAACAAACCAACAGAAAGAAAACTACATTTATAGTGGGAAACAATTTTTGCGTTTACGAACGATTTACACAACTTACATTTTACAAATGATTTTAGAGCCTACTGTAAAAAAAAAAAAAAAAAAGAAGCTCATTAAGTTTGTAGATCATGATTTAAACTTAGAGAATGAACTAAAATATTGTAATTGTGTAATCAAACGTTCATTATCGTTAACGAATTTAATGCAAGAGAAACTTTGTGAGCACAAAGCTATCACTTTAAGCTAACAAACTGGTTCAAATCTTTTAAGAGTCTATTTATTTTTGCTTTGGATGAAAGCATTAGATGAAGAGTAAGCGATGGAAACTCATTTACCAGTCCTCGTCTTCGGGAATGGTGGTGAGCGGTGGGTTCAGACAGTAGGTGTGAAACGCCATGTCGCATTCGTCGCACAGCAGCTGTTTATCGGGGTCCTGCTTCACGCCGCACACGTGACAGTTGCACACGCGGCAGTTCTTCTTCGGGTCGTCTTTGCAGACCTTGCACTCGGGTCCGTTTGACCCTGATATGACAGAAACGAGGCACCTTAACATTTGCACCGAACATATAGAGTCTGGATTGTACGAATACGGTAAAAATCAAAGCGTATGTTCGGTACTAAAGTCAGACTCACTCTTGAGAGGGCTGTCAGAAGAGGCTCCTGGACCATCTGAACTTCCTGGCTCTTCAATCTTGTAGATCTCAGTCACGAACATGATGCGACAGTCGTTCAGAGAATCACCAGCATCCCTGTAGAAATTTCGGACAAACTTTGTGATCAAACAGCCAACGAGACATTTATAGTGAAATGGACACTTTTTTTTAAAATTTGATTTGAGCATTCAACACAAAATGTACACAAATTCAACAATTTACAAATTATTTTATTTGCTTACATGCTTTTACTTACTGAACGTGCCAATTTGTGTTCATTTTAAATGAACTTTATTACACAATTAAAATACTTAAATTTCAATTATTGACAAACTTAAGAGGAACTCTGTGAGCAAACCAACAAAAATAAAAGACGTTTACACTGGAAAAAAAAACCAAAAACCAAACGGCTGAATTTGTGTAACATTAAAAATTATGAATGATTTTACAGCCTGGAACAAGAAAAATTGTTTTAAATATCTTTCATATTTAAATATTATATATAAACTAAATTGCATAATAAACTTAATGATTTTGATTGAATAATGAACAGATTTCATTATATTTAAATTCCCAAGTTTGTAGCTGATAATTTAAATATAAAAGAAATATGAACAAACCAACAGAAAGAAAAAACACTTTTATAGCAAAAAACTATTTTTTTTGCCTAAACGAACAATTTCAGGGCCTAGTGTAACAGTGTAAAATTTTTTTTTTTTTTTTTTAAATTGCCTTAAACTAAACTTACAAAAAAATGTTAATTGCGTAATTTGATTTGCTCAATGAATGTGACAAGTTGTGCAAGAATTGTTTCATGAGCAGTCAACGCAAGTTTGTTTTACGTAAAAAGTGGTTTAACAAATTTTACACATTCGTTCTTGTGTTTATAAAAACTTTGATTGATTTACACAAATTCGAAACCAAGCAAAGTTGATGTTAAAGGCTAAAACTTGACCCTACCCGAGCAGGATCTTGCCGTAAACCTCGCGCTGGGTGCGCGTCTCCCTCTTCCTCTGGATCTGGGCGTCATACCAGTAGCCGCGCTCTTTGGGCTCATCCGGGTTGTAGTTGACCATCACAATCATGCCCTCCTCCAGCTGGTGCCACTGGTAGACAGTGCGCGCTCGCGGACGGACGTCTTTCCCACGCAGCTGCACCACGCCGTTCTCGGGGTAACTGCACAGAGCACATGCGCGCGCGATTAACATTCAGATGGCGCGGGAGGTTTAAACAGATGGCCTTTGATGAACAGTTTAAGACACAGATGAAAGGAAGACTGAAACTTCATGTTAACAGGTGCATGAATTGGAGGGAAAACTGAAGATAATTTCTTCCTGTTTGGAAAAGAAAGTCAAACATTTACTCGCCTTACAGTTTCTTTTGAACAGTTCATGACAAATATATAAAATATATAGACAAAGAAAAAAAAAACAGATAAAACTGTCAAAAACAAGCAAATTACTAAAACTTAAAATATAAAAATAAAATAACTCTCAATGCTGATGTTGTAAATCACAAAGGGCAGCATTTAAAACTCATATTATTGAACTATTCATTAAAAGAATTGGCACACAAGAGTCATTCGTTCATGAATCCGACTACTGTGCAGCTCACCAGAACTCGATATAACAGTTTCTTGCCAGTATTTTGTTGTAAACAATTTTTAATTGATTTCATTCTCATTCATTTCTCATTCAATTCAGACTGCAACTCACAATTACAACCAAGATAAAATGTATTATTTTGCAGTGCATTCATGATCAGAATCCGTGTAATATCTGTAGTGAATGAGTTTTTAACTCTACAATAGACTTACTCCTCATATTTGACGTGGTAAATGATCTCATCCCCATCAGTTCCTCCATCTTCCCCTGAAGTCTTTTCCGTTTTCGTCACTTTGACGATCTGAGCCTCAAACCAGGCGCCCATGTTCAAGTCTCGAGCATCTACAAACTCGTTTATCTGAAAAGAGTGTTCAAATGTTACGTTTTGAAGATGATTTGCTCGAACGCAGCAATTTGCACAAGAATGGTTCATGAGCAATTAAAGCATATTTGTTCTGGTAATCAAAAGCTACAAATTACGTAAAAAGTGGTTTTACAAACATCACACATTAGTTCTTGCGAAAGAATAGCTTTACGAACACTTTGACCGATTAGACAAATTAGACAATTTTACTAGTCTAACAAAAAACATCTTTTATAAATTTAAACATGAAACATTTTAACTACATAAAAAAAAATCAAGTTAATAAAAATGAAAATTATGTTCATTATGCAATTAAAATAATTATTTTTAGATAATAAATTTAAATACATGAGACACTTTGTCAGCAAACAGAAAAATGGCCAACAAGATGTTTATAGTGGAATTGACACGATTTTTAATTTGAGTTACTCAACGAATGTGACAATTTGTGCAAGAATAGTTTCATGAGCAAATAAAGCAAATTCCTTGTTCACAAAATGTGTCAACTTGAGTAAAAAGTTGTTTTACAAACATCATTACATTATTTTTTACCTAAGAATGGATTTACGAACACTTTACGACCGATTACACAAATTTAACGAATTAGAAAAAGTAAAGAAAATAGTCGTGTGACAAAAACACTTAAAAGTCTTAACTTGTACAAATACTTGTAGCATTAAACTTGAAGATTTAAATTAAGTTAATCATTAACTTTGTTCATTATTCAATTGAAATAACTGAAGTTTGTAGATAATTCAAATATATAAGAAACTTCATGAGCGAAAAAAATAAAATGGCCAACGAAACGTTGTGGAAATTACATAATTTTAATACAAGTTACATATTGAATGCAACAATTTGCGCAAGAACAATTTCATGAGCAAATAAAGCAAATTTGTTCTGTTAAATGAATGTCAACTTACGTAAAGTGGTTTTACAAACATCACGGATTAGTTCTCGCAAAAGAATGGGTTTACAAACATTTTGACCGATTTACACAAATTAGACATTTTTAGAAACTAGTGTAACAAAAAAAGTCTCTAATATATTTAAATTGTACAACACTAACATGAAGATTAAAAAAAATTAGTTAATCGTTAATTTTTTTTGTTCATTATACAATTGAAATCATTAAAGTTTGTGGATAATTCAAATAGACAAACTTCATGAGTGAAAAAGAAAATGGCCAAAGAGACGTTTATGGTGGAAAGACACGATTTTTAAGTTTAAGAGTTACTCATCGAACGCAATTTGTGCAAGGACAATTTCATGAGCAAATTAAACAAATGCATTCTATTAACTAAATGCGTCAAGCGTAAAAAAGGCTTAAATGGCTAAAAACACCAAAGAATGGTTTTATCAACACTTTACGACTAATTATACAAATCTGAACTTTGTGCTCACGTTTGCAGATAAATACTATACACATGTGAGAAAGAAAATGGCCAACGAGACATTCACAGTGGAATCGACAATTTTACATTTTATTTGTTTATCGGGTGCAACATTTACTCAAAGAATGGCTCTGATTCATAAGAAGCTCATTTTCCTGCCCATCTCACCTTGTAAAACCCAAAGCCCGGGTCAATGAGGTCCGGCGCGTCGGTCTGACCTGAGGTTGCGGCGCTCTGGCCGTCGCTCTCGCGTTGGATCCCTTATCCGACTCGCTCTGGGCTGATCCGCAGCCGGAGTCCGAGTCAGACAGCTCGGCCTCTTTGTCCTTCGGTAGCACCGCCTTCGGGAGCGCCTGCCGTACGAGAAGCTGAACGATGTCGTTCAAACCCACGTTATAGTCAAAGAGTGTGTGACCGTCCTCCATCTGCCATGACCAAAGAAAGTGGACAAAATAAAATTAAATGTTAAAAACAACATTATGACATTGTTAAATGTGTAAAATACGAACAATATACACAAATTCAATATTTTAAAAATGATTTTAGAGCCTGGGGTAAAAAAAAAAAAAAAAAAAAACTTAAAAATCCTCCAATCATAAAAAAAACTTCTTAAACTCTGAAGCCAACATAAAGTTTGTCTTGACAATCTTTTTAATCTAGTCATTTTAAATATTTAAAAAAAAATTAGTTGTATGATAAAATAATATAAAATAAAATATAAAATTAAACTCATTAAATTTTTTAGATAATGATTTAAACATACAAGGGACAAACTTAGTGAATGAACCAAAAGATACGATACGTTTATTGTAGAATCGAGGCAATTTTTTAAATTTGATTTGCTTAACAATTTGCGCCAATTGTTTCACGACAGTCAACAGAAATTGTTTAGCGTAAAAAAGTGGTTTGAAATTTTTACACATTTGTTCTTGCGAATATATTAAATAACACAAAATAATGGCAATTTTTTTACTATCCAATCAATTTGACAGATAAGTCCAAGCCACGCCCATTTTTCACTTAAAGTTTCTCCTTAAAGTCAATTCTACCTTACAATTTGTCCTAAATAACCAATACTATTTCTGTAAAAACATTTATTGACTGAAAATGACACATATGCAAGTAAAACAGCTTGCGAATGGCACACGTCACCTGTTCGCCCCTGTAAAAGTGTCGTTGAATAATGTTAAATATTAAAACAATGTTATGACATTGTGTAAATGTGTAAATACTAATGATATACACAAATTCGATATTATACAAATGATTTTAGAGCCTGGTGTAGCAAAAAAATACTTAGAACTGCTTTAAACTTAAAGAAATCCTCCAAACGTAAAAACTTCTTAAACTTTCTCAAGCCACCATAAAGTTGGTCTTGACTATTTTTAATCTAGTCGTTTTAAATATTAAATTTTTTTTTTGATAATATATAATAAAAAAATAAGTTTGTACATAATGATTTAAACATACGAGACAAACTTAATGAATGAGCCAAAAGATACGATGTTTATTGTAGAATCGAGGCAATTTTTTAATTTGATTTGCTCAACGAACGACAATTTGCGGCAGAATTGTTTCACGAGCAATCAACGCAAATTTGTTTTATTTGCGTAAAAAAAGTGGTTTGACCATTTTTACACATTCGTTCTTGCGAATATATTAAATAACAGAAAATTTCTCACTATCCAATCAATTTGAAAGATAAGTCCAAGCCACGCCCATTTTTCGCTTAAAGTTTCTCGTCCAAATCAATTCAACCTTACAATTTGGCTTAAATAACCAATCCTATTTCTGTAAAAACATTTATTGACTGAAAATGACTTCACACTATGCAAGTAAAACAGCTTGCGAATGGCACAGGTCACCTGTTTGCCCCTGTAGAAGAGTCGTTGCCTCTCGGCTTCGACGTTGAAGAGTTCAGTGATCTTCACGCGGAGCTCATCCACCTTGGTGAGCTTGGACAGGGAGTCGACCCGATGGGTCTCCTTGCCATCCATAGTGCGCACCTGGATCCACATGGCGGCAAACCTGGAACAAGTGACATCAGAAAGTGAGATTGTTCCCCGCCTTCTATTTTATAGTTCAAACAATGGCCCGAAGCCAGGACCTTCAAATGAGCAGGAAAAAGGTGTTCGTTTCAGAGTGACGTGAGCAACACGGCCAGCTTTTTCCTCGTTCGTCTCCTCCAGCGGTTTTAAGACTGATACTCTGTTAAGCTGCTTTGAAACCATCTACATTTCCTTGCTTTAATTAGAGTCCTGTTACATTTACAAAACAGGTGTTAGCTTGGTAAAGTGATGCTAGTGAATGATAAAATCCTTTGATTTACAAGCATTCCCACACCATTTCAGCAACATTTCTCGTAAGTTTTCCAATTTACGATCACTATTTTTAAAACCCAGACTATGATTATATCATAGTACCAATTGTATTTCAAAGATACGCCAAAGACTGCCAATGGCAAAACATGGTATTACCATGCTAAATGGTGTTACTATGCTAAATGCCCAAACAAAAAAAAACACGGTATTACCATTACTTGCCCAAAAAAAACAGTATTACCATGGTAAATGCCACAAA
This sequence comes from Culter alburnus, assembly GCA_028476615.1. Taxonomy (NCBI): domain Eukaryota; kingdom Metazoa; phylum Chordata; class Actinopteri; order Cypriniformes; family Xenocyprididae; genus Culter; species Culter alburnus. Next base: position 329,454 of record JAOTNS010003939.1, on the reverse strand, counting down.
AACATGGTATTACCATGCTAAATGCCCCCAAAAAACACGGTATTACCATATTACTTGCCCAAAAAAAACAGTATTACCATGGTAAATGCCCAAAAAACACGCCGTTACCATGGTAAATGCTCAAAAACCATGGTATTACTATGCTAAATGCCCAAAAAAAACATGGTATACCATATTACTTGCCCCCCCCCCCCCCCCCAAAAAAAAACAGTATTACCATGGTAAAATGCCCCAAAAAAAACATGGTATTAACATATTACTTGCCCCAAAAACATGATATTATCATGATACCTTTCCAGAATCAAATTAAAATGGATGGGAAAACTTAATTATACATTCCTATGTGTTCAATCGTGTATAATAGAGTAATAAACCCTTGTTGACATCCAAACCTCGCCTTTTATTGGCGGAAATAGACGGAAACGCCCCCTAACTGTCACTCAAAGGTACTGCAGGGGGTGGAATAACATCAGTCTTTATCTTGTCGACTTAAAAAAACAACAGGAAGTTGGGATGAGATAAACTTCATATACGAGTCTAGTTATTTTATGTTTATTTGTAGAAATCAACCCATTTAAACGGGAAAATCGCGCAAATCGCGTTCATTTAAATGAGAGGTTGTGTGTTGGCCATGATGTGGGTGGTCTTGTATCAAAAACAGACCCCTAAATGTCAAATCTAAATTAAGAATAACAAAATTTGTGTCAAATTATTAAACATTTATCATTTTAATGGTATAAAAGTGATTTTTACAACAGTACCCCATTGTTAAATCCTGAATTACTCGAGTTAGACATTCACAAACACTTTCCTGTCTCTTATGGGCTTGTTTTGGTTTGTTATGGTTAATTATTTCAGTATACAAAACTTTAATATGGATCATTTTGAGTAATTTAATGGCAAAAAATCCAATTAAACACACAATTAAGGATATTTAGACTTCATTTCGGGTCTGAGGCTGATAACAAATAAATTAATGTAGCATGCAAAGATATAAACATTTTAAAACGCTACAGGTTATACAAATATTAACATACACGAGATAAATATGCAAATTTACTAGAATGTATACAGTATAATAAGGCGCGTGCGCATGGTTTTACAGACAATACATTTAAATATAAACCTAAAGAGATTTTAAATGCAGCTCTTTACCTGTAATCTTCTTCTTGGAAACAGAAGACGTGATTTTAATTCAATAAATGCGATAAAAGTGTGAAAATGTTGCACTTTTTGTTACAGTTCAATTCTGCCGCGAAACGCACTGAAACTGGGGCTCGAATCAATAAAAGTGTTCAACAACGTGTTTCCCCTCCTGCCGCGGGCACGGCTCGCTCCTGATTGGCGGAAAGAAGTTATAATCAGCTCGCTGATTGGTTGGGATGCGCGTCACTTACGCGCGTTGCCGGAACTTAGGCTCAGCGCGCGAAACCCTGCTCTCGTTATCGCACATGCTTGGCTCCTCCGCTCAGCTGTAATCTCGCGCTATTTGGGGTGGCCTATTTATATAATAAGAGCATACTTAAGAGAATTGTTTATTTATAAATAATGTAGAAATAATATTTAATTGCTGATTCGTTTATTACAAGTGACTAATTCAGTGATTTATGAAAACATTACTGTTCTTAATCATGAATCTTAAAATAAAAAGTTTTGTTTTTCAAATATGGATATTAAAAGTGGATATTAAAAGTGATGATTATTTCCCATTGTTGATACACAATCAGTATATTTGTACTTACAAGAACAAATTTTAAAAAGCCTCTTTTTAAAAAAAAAAAAAAAAAATGCAAATAAAAAGGGACTTTTAATCTATGAGTCATACATATTTTTAAATGTATGCTAAACAACGTAAAAGTATGTTTGTTATACTAGATCAACAGGTCTTTTTATGCAAGACCATTAGTGTAAATTATTCCAGTAATTTTTACTGCCATCTTTTGGTCATCTTAAACTAGTGAAGCACTGCAAAGTTGTTTCGCTGTTTACCTTCCGCATTACAGAGAAAGCGAAAAACATTCAGTTTTTAAAAACATCAGTGTGTCATTTAATGCTTTAGATATAAACAACCGGGAAAATAAGCGTCTTATGTTTGATAATCGATCAATTTCTACAGATTCACTGTTTCTTTTGCGAAAGTGTGAATGTCTGTTTGTTTCTTCCTGCTTCTGGATTAATGCAGAACTATTACAAAGGTAAGAAACACGCACTTTGTGTTTCTTTATAATATCATGAATCGATAGCTAACAAAAAATGCTCTAAGAACGTTTCGCTATAACGATCCCTTTAAGTTATATATTAAAAAACGTTTTCTGAATGTTCTTTGAACGTTCAAAACGTTTTAAATGTTCGTGGTTATGCTAACGTATTCCATTTTATCACTCTTTAAACGTTAATTTTTGAAGTAGTAACGTTAAAAAACGTTAGATGAACGTCCTACTATAAAAGGTAATAACATGAATGACTTAAATAATGTTTTTGTGCTAATGTTTTGAGAACATTAAAGACCAGATAACTTTACTGGATCTTTGTTCATAACTTTGAGAGAACATTGCCACATCGTTAGCTAAAGTGTTGAGAACGCTCACTGTTACCTGGGTATGTATGTTTATTTATTATAATTATTTGGTCAACTTCATGGCTGACCAGGGTTGCCAGGTTTTCACAACAAAACCCGCCCAATTGCTACTCAAAACTAGCCCAACCCCTAAACCGCGGGAAAACTTAGCGACACTGTGGCTGACAGCCATTTAGGACTTTTCTCTCTAAGCTTTAAGCTCTTTAAAGAAAACCGTCAATGAGTCATTAAAGGGTTAGTTCACCCAAAAATGAAAATAATGTCATTAATTACTCACCCTCATGTCGTTTCACACCCGTAAGACCTTCATTAATCTTCGGAACATAAATTAAGATACTTTAGTTGAAATCCGATGGCTCAGTGAGGCCTCCATAGGCCTCCATTAATGTACTAAAAACATATTTAAATCAGTTCATGTGAGTACAGTGGTTCAATATTAATATTATAAAGCCACAAGAATATTTCTGGTGCGCCAAAAAGACAAAATAACGACTTATTTAGTGATGGCTGATTTCAAAACACTGCTTCAGTAAGATTCGGAGCGTTATGAATCTTTTGTGTTGAATGATTCGGATCGCGTGTCAAACTGCTGAAATCACATGACTTTGGCGCTCTGAACAGCTGATTCGACATGCTGATTCATTACGCTCGAAGCTGAAGTAGTGTTTTGAAAACATCACTTTATAAGTCGTTATTTAGTTTTTTTTTTGGCGCACCAAAAATATTCTCGTCACTTTATAATATTAATATTGAACCACTGTACTCACATGAACTGATTTAAATATGTTTTTAGTACATTAATGGATCTTGAGAGAGGAAATGTCATTGCTCCCTATGCAGGCCTCACGGAGCCATCGGATTTCAACTAAAATATCTTAATTTGTGTTACGAAGATTAATGAAGGTCTTACGGGTGTGGAACGGCATGACGGTGAATAATTAATGACAGAATTTTCATTTTTGGGTGAACTAACCCTTTAAACAATTATTTTTTAAATTATTTTATTATTTATACATAATTTATAATATCTCTGGTGAATGTAAGATGCTTTGATAGTCTATAAAATATTGTATTGATATTGAAATATTCAAATAGACTCATAATCAACTTTCACTTTGTCTTTCATCATTCAAGACCTCATGTTCGCCTGAGTGACTTCAGATTGTAAAAATAAGTATTTCTGAATGTTCTTTGAACGTTCAAAATGTCCAGTTTTAAATGTTCGTGGTTATGCTAATGTAGTCCATTTTATCACTCTTCAAACATTATGGGAACGTTATTTTTGAAGTAGTTACGCTAAAAAAACGTTAGATGAACGTCCAATTAAAACGTTTAAGGTATAATAACATTCCATGAACGACTTATAAATAATGTTTTTGTGCTAATGTTTTGAGAACATTATTTAAAGACCAAATAACTTTACTGGAAGAACTTTGTTCATAACTTTTTTTTTTTTTAAAGATTTATTTTTGGCGTTTTTGCCTTTACTATGATAGAACAGCGGTTAGACAGGAAGCGAAGTGGGAGAGAGAGAGAGGGGGGACGGGATCGGGAAAGGACCACGAGCCGGGACCCAAACTCGGGTCGCCTGAAGCGCATTGGCGCTACATGTCGGCGCACTGCCCATGAGGCCATCGGCGCTGACACTTTGCTCATAACTTTGAGAGAACCTTGCCACATCGTTAGCTAAAGTTCTGAGAACGCTCACTGTTACCTGGGTATGTAGTATTTATTTATTAATTATTTGGTCAACGTCATGGCTGACCAGGGTTGCCAGGTTTTCACAACAAAACCCGTCCAATTCCTACTCAAAACTAGCCCAAAACTACTAAATCATGGAAAATCCCACCCAATTGCTACTCAAAACTAGCCCAAAACCTGCCCAATTGCATTTCAGTGGGGGTCCCACAGTAAAAATCACATTTCGGGGGGTAAAATTCGCATTTTTGGTGGGGTTCCTCTGGTAAAATTTTCATTCCAGAGGCTAAATATCATGTTATCACGTTATCGCTTCAACCCGCGGACATGAAAAACAACCCACGGCAACAGTGTAAAAGTAACCCAATTCCGCAGGAAAACCACGGACTTGGCAACACTGTCCAAAACTAGAAAACTAGTAAACCGCGGGAAAACTGCAGACTTAGCAACATTGTGGCTGACAGCCATATTGGACTTTCTCTCTCTAATCTTTAAGCTCTTTAAAGAAAACTGTCAATGAGTCATTAAACACTTAATTAGGATTTTTTAAAATTATTTTATTGTTCATACATATTGATTCATAATATCTCTGGTGAATGAAAGATGCATACGTTTAATTCAAATGTAAAATGCTTTGATAGTCTATAAAATATTGTATTGATATTGAAATATTCAAATAGACTCATAATCAACTTTCACTTTGTCTTTCATCATTCAGGACCTCATGTTCGCACAAATGACTTCAGATTGAATGGAATGACGTGAACATGTCATATGAGAACACATATTCGCGTATGATCACCCGCACTTGTGTAAACAATGGCAGAAGAGCAATTCGTGAATCTCGCCAAGGTGTTTGAGATCCTTCCCAGGCTGCGCAGGAGCGATGGTTCAGCCTGACCTTCAAAATGGGCCGCAAACGGCCCCGAGGAGCTGGTGCACGCAATGTGCTTGATTCTCCTGAAGCGGTACAGTGAGGCGCATGCTAAGCTAACGGCTAACAGCGACAGCAGCATTGGAAGCTACTTGGCCGAAATGCTCAGAATGCACGGAGAACGTTTGAACGGCGGCCATATTGGCGGTTTTAAGGCAACAGACGCCAAAACGTTATTGGATATAGCAAGAATTTTCGCCATTTTGGTGCAGGAGAGATTGTGCGACAAGTCACTACGAGATCAAGCGTACCTCACGGCTCTTGCGGCGAGCAGAACGTGTGGTTTGCGATCTTTAGATGTCGAGGAGGAAGTAAAGCAAGTCTGCGGACCTGATGCTATCGATAAATCCAACACCGAACTTGCTACTTACAATCTGACGTCTCCAGATGTATCTGAGCAAAACGATACCCGTTTGCTGTCTCAGCAATCAAGTTCGGTCTGCAGTTCATATAGTCTGGAAATTAGCTCGCCAACTGCTACAGAATCCAGTACGAAAGAATCAAAGCCGTTGAGTTTACGCACGCCAACAAATAGTGAAAGTACAACCAGTCAAGACCAACTACGACGTCCAACTACGAATATTCGCGGGAACAACCAACTACAGACAGCGACAAATTCAAAGCAGTGTGTAGACTCCAAAGGAAGCTCCCAAGTTGTGACATCCAAAAGCACAAATATTAGTTTTTCTTCCAGCCCAAATGATGCTAACGCTAAAGATCTCAAACCACCAACTCAAGCTAACAGTTTTTGCTCTCCGGAAGCGAGCCAAAGCGACGTAGAAGATACGTTTTACGCCTTCGTGATCCTCCACGAAGCAGAAGACGCAGATGAGGCGCAAAGACTCAGAGAAAGACTCGAGAGCATAATCTCCGCGCCTGGCGCGACGTTTTCCGATGACTTCGCCCAACCGGGAAGGTCGACGTTGCGATGCATTGAGGACGCCATCGAGAACTCGGCGTTCACACTGCTGCTGCTTACGCAGAACTTCAAATCCAACCTCAGCGAGACCACCGCCGATTCTGCGATCGTGAATTCGCTGGAAAACCATCACAAACTGAACTCTGTTATTCCGCTGCTACCTCGTGAAAACCGCTTGTCTCGCGAAAGTTTTCCGTTGGTGCTTAGGACGAAGGTCTTTCTCGATGAAAGCAGAATGTTCGAACGCAACGTCTTGAAGGCCATCACACCGGACAAAGTGGCAAATCAAAAGAAGATTTGGCTAATGGGCCAGCGGAAGAAGAAGCTACACGAGGAACAGAAGAGACTGCGAGAGGAGAACGCCAGAAACGCGGAACTACAACGAGAGACTGAAAAATTAGCACGACTGAAACTGGAAAGCGAAATGCAACAAAATAAGATGTTTCACACAGCATCTGCACCATCTCCATTTAATGGAGCAATGTATACGCAACCTGGATCATGGCAGCCGCAACAATCATGCATCCACATTGAGAACGCGCAGAACGTTATGATCGGAAATCACTCGACGATGAATATTGACCATGTTAAAAACTCGGCTGATGAGTTTGACTTTTAAAGCTTCTGCTTTTTTTCGTTAAAATAGGTGTTGTGAGAAGTCCCATCTTTCTCTATGACAGAACTGTTGTTTTAATCATTCGGAACACTCTCTGCCTGTCAGTCATATGATTTTGGGGGCGGGGTTTGAAGAATATAATTGTATTAATTCATAATTAGGGCTATTAGTATGTCCAGGTGGTTTATGGTTCTAGGTATCGTTTTATTATTATTATTATTTGAGTCTAAGCCAAATTTCCAACAATTTGTATGTTAATTTTGCTTTTAAAACTCTAAATTTGCTACAAAAAAGTAAACTGACAGACAAATGATTATAGTGTTACTGTGAGGTGAAGAGTTGTTTTAATAAAATAAATAAAATCATGACCATATGACTGTTTTATTTACAATTATGTTTTCTCATGACAAACTATGATAAATTATTCTGATTTGCTGTGCTTGAGGGCTAATTTCTGAATAAAAAATAAGCCTTTATGAAAGATTTCTTTATGAAATATATTTCTATATATTAATATAATCCTATAGTAAACTTTACAGAAATTAACAAATCATTGCCATTTTAACATTTTAAGAATTATTGTCAGAAATTTATTTGTATAAAATATAAACAATTAACAAACATATATATATATATATATATATATTATAATATAATCCTATACTAAACTTTACAAAGATTAACAAATCATTGCAATTTTAACATTTTAAGAATTATTGTCAGAAATATCTATTCGTATAAAATATAAACAATTAAAACAAATTATTTGTTTGATTAAACGATTTATTAAAAGAAAGCCACTGAGACAAAAATGTTATCGAATAATATATAATAATATATAATAAATTTACTAATTTATAGTTGTACTATGCTGTACATAAATTACATGCAATATAATAATCAAAAAAACATACTCCGTGAGACGTCAGAGAACAGGCGACTGTTCATTGGCTGCTTCCTGACGTCGCTCCTCCCCCGGAATTGCGTCGCAAGGTCACCAGCCAAACGGGTCACTCGCAGCGCTTCCAAGATGGCGGCCTCCTTGTGTCAGTGTTACCAGGTGAGTTTCTCATTTAAACAGTTTATTAAGCGCTCATCAACAGCGCGACCAATATCGTCACGATAAGCGTAATGTTTGCGATTAAAGCAGCACGAGCGCGTGTTTGATTCACCTGAACTAGAATGTGTTTAATGCAGAAATGTGAAAAGATTCACTAGTCATGCTGATGAAACATGATTCTGGCCTTGATGGAGCATTAAATATTATAACATAACTAATAAAGCTTTTTTAAAATGACATTATTTATGTTTAAATCACAATAAAACACCAAGCAGGTATTTATTATTGTGTTTACATCTCTTAACAATGAAATACCATGGTATTACCATGGATTTTGGTTATGTACCATGGAAATACCTTATGAAATATGAATAATGCATGTATAATATCATGTTTTGTAAGTGTCATCAGTATCAGATAACTCATCTGAGCTTGTTTAAATGGTGTGTTCCCTTCATAAATATGACATTACTGTTTTATTATGCATGTTTTTGTGCTCAGCTGTGTGTCAGGAGAAGTTCTGCACTCTTAGTCACTCGTCAGTATGCAGCGTTGTACGACAGAGCTCACGTGTACAGGATATGTGGCCCGGCGGCCAGTACGGCACAGGTAAGTGGTGTGTCAGTGGTTTTTTTGGGGGGGAGATTTGGGATTTTACCATGTTTTTCACATGCGTGTGATGTGCAGGCGAGGTTTATGTCCGGCGGCGGTGGTCGGAAGGGCTTCCTGGGAGAGTTTCTGGACAATCTCAAGCAGGAACTGAGCAAGAACAAAGAGATGAAGGAGAACATCAAGAAGTTTCGCGAGGAGGCCAAAAAACTAGAAGAATCCGAAGCACTCAAGCAAGCCAGGAGGAAATATGTACGTATGAGTGTTTTTATGCTGCATATGAACTAGAGCTGTCAAATTTTAATCACGATTAATAACGCATTTATCGTGAAATTAATCATACACCATTCATCTTGTTTAACATGTTTATTTTGTCAGCTGCTATATCCAGCAAAGATTGAAGGGTAAACTGTATTTTCTGCAAGCTTTTATTATATATTTGAAAAAAGGACACTAATAACTAAGGGCCAGTTGTTCAAAAAGTTTAATCTGGATCAGAATGATCTGGATTTGGAAATCCCATGTTTTGCTGTCCAGGATCTGGTAATCCATCTTACTTTTGTGCTGGTTCTTCAAAGCAGAATTGGATTAGATCACTCTGATCCAGATACACGCTTTTTCAAATTACCAAATCTTTTTTACTAGTGCTCTACGGAGACCCTAAAGGGACATGGTGTTAGAAAGAATATGAGATGGGGAAGAAAAAAAGAAAAAAACTTTAAAATGCTTTTGCATTCTTTCAGAAAAATTAATTGTTTGCAAAATAAGAGTCTGTATTTACGTAATATATGTGTGTGGTCTGTGTATAATAATTATGTATATATAAATACAGACACATACATGCATATATTAAGAAAAATGTTAGATTTATATATAAAATATTTATATTTACATGCACTATAAATATATATATTTATTTAAACATGCATATATTTCTTACATGTATACGTGTATGTGTCTGTATTTATATATACATAATTATTATACACAGAACACACACATACATTACGTAAACACAGACTTTTATTTTGCAAACAATTAATCGTTGCAAATCCCACTTTGTGTGGCGACTTCTTCTATAGTCAACTTCCTGTTCACATGTGAAAAAAAAAAGAGAAAAACCTTTACAGTAGGTTACTGAAAGGCTAAATATGTAGCCTAATGCCTACTTCTAATGTATTACTTTAACAGTTAAACTAATCAAGAGCAAAATAAAAAAATTTGTGTATATTACATGATAAAAAAGTTTTTATTTTTTGACCAGTCTTACTAAAAAGTTTTGAACAACACAAACTGAAGGTTTTATCCAGATCAGATAATTCATAAATGTATGCACACCAAAGCACCCATGAAAACAAAACAAAAAATGACAGAAAACACTTTTTGTAGAAATCCATGTAGGGGAGAGCGGGGTAAGTTGTCACACTCTTCATAACTCCAAAACTAGAGGCTCTATCTCAAAACTCAAATAGCCACTTTGTGTGGCGACTTCTTCTATAGTCAACTTCCTGTTCATATGTGGTCAAGATCGCTCTAATCTGAGGTTAGCACAATTTTATTATTTTTTGGCTTAAAAAGTAAAAAATTTGCACTTTAAATTTTATGCAATACAACTTTGTTAGATATGAATGTTAAAAATGATTATTTTGCACAACATAGAGGAGACAGTAACGTGTCTCTTGATACTTTGAGCTCACCTTGAGATTTAGCCAACATTAGCACACATGTCAGTTTGGGGCAAGTCGTCACATGTGATTACTTGTCCCAGTACAAATAAACACATAGAGCATGCTCAAAAAAGAGGTTCAACAGGTTAAGTCAGTTATGTTCAGAGATTAAGTGAGTTATCTGCAGTATTCCCTTCACTTTTAATATGGATCTGTGTGCAATCCAGAGAACGTTTGAGTTTAAAGTTAAAGTAAAGTGGTCTTGCCACTTAATGTGTTTGGATTGAAATAATTGTTTTTCCAAATTCTCTAGGCATGATTGTTTATATTTCCAGTTCTGGTTTGAATTTAAAAATTAATATCAATAATGACAATTAAGTAGTTGTGTTCTTATTTTTAGATAATCTAGTGTGACAACTTACCCGCCGATGGGGCAAATTATCACAAGTGCACATTCTCTATTCAACAGTCTACAACTCCGTAATGAGATAAGATATGAAAATGTAATGAATACAACATATGTGCCCAAGACTTCCTCCTTTCATTTGGTATGACATTTATATGGAGTCAAATTAATGCCTTAAAGTTTTGCACAAAATAAAGTTTTGCAAAACAAAAAAAAAAAGAATTGAGCAAAAAAAATTTTGCAAGCAAAAAAAATTGCAAAATAAATAAAGTAGTGCAAAAATAAAAATATAATCAATTACAAAAATCAATGACAGCTGTAATGCTATTTTATCTTTGCACATATTTTTCATGCTCAAACCTACTAAAACATTTGCAACGCTCATTTTATTCTGCGTTTCAGTCAAGCGTGCGCTCACGATACCGGTTTTCCTTTGCGCTGCACTTTTCTGTGCGGATCTCTTTATGGCACTGGTTTGACGTGGGGTGGAGTCAAGAAACGGGGGCACGCCCCCGCGAAACACGTCATCGGCAGGAGACGCAGATCAGAACAGATCAAGCATAGAGACAGAGCGCATTTATTATAATCTGAAAACCACGCCCACCGGGGGAAAACAATCCAACCGTCTCCACTGACTTTGTATTGCGTGAGGCTGCCTTCTCGTCTTTTCTGACTCATTACAAAAAACAGAACAATGCCTAAAAGCTGCTGTGTGGCAAGGTGTACAGCTAACAAGCTAAAAAACCCAGAAATAAGTTTTTATAAGCTGTCGACCCCAAAAAACTAATGTTTAAGGACACAAAAGTGGATACAGGCAGTGAGACAGAGCGCAACTATTACTATAAGAAATGCATTGGAGGGGGTCGTAATCGGCGACAACATGCTAAACAAACCATTCATTATTTTTAACCATGTCAAAGAATTATTTCACCTGTCGCCGATTACGTTCCCCTCCAATGCATTTGCGTTTCTTGACTCCACCCCCACGTCAAACCAGTGCCATAAAGAGATCCGCACAGAAAAGTGCAGCGCAAAGGAAAACCGGTATCGTGAGCGCACGCTTGACTGAAACGCAGAATAAAATGAGCGTTGCAAGTGATTTAGTAGGTTTGAGCATGAAAAATATGTGGCAAAGATAAATAGATTACAGCTGTCATTGATTTTTGTAATTGATTATATTTTTATTTTTGCACTAGTTTATTTTATTTTGCAATTTATTATTTTTGTTTGCAAAACTTATTTTTTTCCGCTCAATACTTTATTTTTCCTTTGCAATTCTTTATTTTTGTTTGCAAAACATTTTTTTTATTGCTCAATTCTTTTTTGTGTTTTGCAAAACTTTATTTTTGTGCAAAACTTTAAGGCATTAATTTGACTCCATACATTTATACCATTGTGATGTATGGTGCTCAGTAAATGATAGACAGTGTGAAAAGTGTGACAACTTACCCCGCTCTCCCCTACAGTATGTGTTCAGTGTAGGGATGGGCATTTCAAGCAAAAATAATATTCGATGATCACTGGGAATTATTAGATTATTATCAATTATTTCAAATTAGAGGCAGTTTGGGAGTGGCGATTGCGTGGATGGTGGGTTCATTGTTATTCTTAATGAAAATCGCAACAACAAAACAGTACAATGACAAACCCGCTTAAATGGATGCTTTCACTTTGAAACCAAATCTTCCGCCATCGTCTTGTGAGTCAGGAGTGAGCGAAATGAATTGAGCGGAAGCATTCAGTTTTTAATTGTAATGTCTGGTTTCCAACTGAACTAAATGATTGTATTACTATAAAAAAAATCAAAGCGATGGTGGGGGTGGTGATAATATCGAATTAAGTGACAGAACATTCATTTTAATGTCTCTGTTATATGCCACACAAGTCTACAGTGTGCGTGCGAGACAATGTGTGCTTTTTCTGTTGTCTGAGACTTGATTGACAGCTTTTAGGTGCGATATTGGCAGCGTGCACCACCGCATACACACCAAAAACATGGGGATTTTTTTTAAGACAATAATTGCACAACATATTCAATATTCTATAATTAAATCAACCGAATATTCGAAAATCGTGACACATCCCTGGTTCAGTGCAACAGTAAAGAGCGTGTTTACAGTTTATACAAGTCAAGATGTGATACCGAACCAGATGGAAATCAACCATCTTGACTTGCATACTGTATGCCTACTACAGCAAACGAATCCATTCAGAATTACTAAACACAGAAACACACACTATCCTGAATGTGTGTGGAAACAACGTGAATGTACTGAAATGTGTCTGAACAGTGTGTCGAGAGCGCTGATCACAGATAAACTTGACGTGCGTGACGTAAATTATGTTAATGACGTAATTTCACATGCTTCAGTCATTTATTTGAATTATTTTAAGGATTTTGAATTAATTGCGTGTTAATGTTGACAGCCCTACTATTACTGTGATTATGAAATGGCTGAAAGCATTGTGTGTCCCCTGTGAAATTGTGCTGAACTGTGTATTTGTTGGTGTCTTTCAGAAAACCATCGAGTCAGAAACAGTCAAAACCTCTGAGGTGTTGAAGAAAACTCTGGGGACGATATCAGACACTGTGAAGGAGGTGGGAATTACTGCTATTTCTGGGTGTTCCAGCACATCTTGACATGCAGTTTGTCTCATTTCAGACATTAATATTTATTTATTCACTCAGAGTGTTTTCATTTACATAAGTGCTGAACGGTATGTTTCTGCAGAGTGTTTAGGCTGCAGTATTGCGATGTTCTGTGAAGGATTACATTGCAAAATAATCTTTTGGATTTTGTTCTGATTTTGTGTGGAAAAACGTATTTAAACTGCAGTGATTTATGTAACTGCTCAGTGTTGTAGTCATGGCATGTTGCCATATTGTAGTTGATATTTAAGCAGTGATTGACCTGATAATGATTAAAGGATTAGTTCACTTTCAAATTAAAATGTCCTGATAATTTATTCACCCCCATGTCATCCAAGATGTTCATGTCTTTCTTTCTTCAGTCGAAAAGAAATGAAGGTTTTTGATGAAAACATTCCAGGATTTTTCTCCTTATAGTGGACTTCACTGGAGCCCAAACGGTTGAAGGTCAAAATTACCATTTACAGCAATCCCAGGCGAGGAATAAGGGTCTTATCTAGAGAAACCATCGCTCATTTTCTAAAATAAAATTAAAATTATATACGTTTTAACCATAAATGCTCATCTTGAACTAGCTCTCTTCTTTTCTTCTCTATTAGAATTCCAGCAGTGTAGACACTGCTAAGTGTATTACTGCCCTCCACAGGTCAAAGTTTGAACTAATTGTTATATACTTGCACTAGCACATTGAATATGACAATTTAGTTCAAACTTTGACCTGTGGAGGGCAGTAATACACTTAGCAGTGTCTACACTGCTGGAATTGAACATTTATGGTTAAAACGTATATAATGTAAAAAAAAATTTTTAGAAAATGAGCGATGGTTTCTCTAGATAAGACTCTTATTCCTCGTCTGGTATCGTTTAAAGCTCTTTGAAGCTGCACTGAAACTGTAATTTTGACCTTCAGCTGTTTGGGTCCATTGAAGTCCACTATAAGGAGAAAAATCCTGGAATGTTTTCATCAAAAACCTTCATTTCTTTTCGACTGAAGAAAGAAAGACATGAACATCTTGGATGACATGGGGGTGAGTAAATTATCAGGAAAATTTAATTTGAAAGTGAACTAATCCTTTAATGCTGATTGTGTGCGTTTCTCCTCAGGGTTTGGAAGAGGTGGGTCGCTCGGACATCGGAAAGAAGATCAAAGAAGGCGTGGAGGAGGCTGCCAAAACAGCCAAACAGTCAGCAGAGACGATGTCTAAGGGCGGAGAAAAACTGGGAAAGACCGGAGCGTTTCGGGCGATCTCACAGGTCCTTACTGCCATGCTGAATCTTGGGTTGTTGTCAAATCAAAGAAATACTGTTTATATTTAT